>JALJCO010005767.1:0-37500 GCA_023101725.1 Atherinomorus stipes
CTTTACTGAGGTTTTACAATGATGCTCTTTTAGCAACTGACTCGAGCGATCATGTGATCCTGATTTTATTGGATTTAACGGCAGCTTTTGATACGGTGGATCACAACATTTTAGTTACACGCCTTGAACACTGTGTCGGGATACGAGGTGTTGTCCTGGATTGGTTCAGGTCCTATTTATCTGGAGAGAACATTTTCTGTCAAGCTTGACCACTCTGAGTCTTCCTCGGCTTCTCTGTCATGTGGGTCCCCCAAGGGTCTATTCTTGGGCCACTGCTCTTTACCCTGTACCTTCTTCCCCTGGGGTCTGTATTTAGGAAGCACAAGTGTGGTTTCCATCTGTATGCTGATGACACCCAGGTCTATGTACCATTAAATCGAAAGGACTCTGACTCTTTCAAAGAACTTTTAATCTGTCTTGAGGAAGTCAAGGCCTGGATGAGCTTGAACTTCCTTCATTTTTAATGACAAAAAACCAGAGGTTTTGGTTTTTAGTCCTGGTGCCAGGGGGTCCCCTTCCGTTGACTTGGGCCCTCTGGTGCAGTACTCTAAGCCTACTGTCACCAATCTGGGTTTTAATATGGACAGTGATTTTAATCTGGACAGGCAGATCAGTGCACTGGTCAAAGCCAGCTTCTTCCAGCTGAGGCAGCTGGCCAAAACTAAGCACTTTCTTTTAAAACAGGACTTTGAGACATTGATTCATGCTTTTATTACAACACGGCTGGACTATTGTAATTCTTTGTATTTTGGGCTCTCTCAGAAGTCGATGTCCCGTCTGCAGCTGGTGCAGAATGCAGCAGCACGTCTGCTGATGGGCGCATGGAAGAGGGAGCACATTTCTCCTGTTTTAGCCTCCCTGCACTGGCTGCCTGTTGCTTTTAGGGTCCATTTTAAAATTCTTTTATTTGTTTTTAAGGCTTTAAATGACCTTGCTCCCTCTTACCTCTCTGAGCTGTTACAAATACACGCCCCCTCCTGGTCCCTCAGGTCAGCTGACCAGCTGCTGCTGGAGGTGCCGAGGACGCGGCGAAAGCTCAGAGGGGACAGGGCTTTTTCTGTGGCTGGTCCACAGTTGTGCAATGCACTGCCGCTGCAGGTCAGACAGGCCTCCTCACTGTCCAGTTTTAAAACACTTCTTAAGACCCACCTTTTTTCTTTGGCGTTTTACCCAGTATGAGTTGTTACTTATAAATTCTATTAATTGCTAATTTGTCTGCTTTTATTGTTTTTAATGTTACTCTCTTTCATTCTTATCTTTTTATTTGATTTTATGTCTATTATACTTTCAATGTTTTGGTTTCTTTATTGTTCAGCACTTTGTTCAGTGAAGGCTGTTGTAAAGTGCTATAGAAATAAAGTTGGCTTGGCTTGGCCATTTAAAGGAATCATGGTTTTATTTTTTATTTAAGGGTTAGAAAAAAAACATACATAGAAGGTCGATACATTTTCTTCACTCAGATTTTCTTCAATTCAACAGTCTTAAAAAAAAAAAGGTAAGCTAATGACAAGATAAATATATTACTGGACCTGGGCCGATAATCAATAAATCAATTTATCACACAATAAATGAAAGTGAAGTCAATAATTTTTCCGGCCTTGATATATCGCCATGTGCATGCGTGTATTTGTTTTCCACGTCTTTGTCTCCAAACACGCTGGATGACGGGAGGGTTCACTCTGAGCATGGTCTCAGCACCTGGGTGCGTTTGGGGCTTAGTAAAATTAAATGAAGGGAGTGAAGCATCTTGTCAGTCATTCAGAATCTTTGGGGGGAGGCGAAGCCGCAAGCGCACATACAGACGGGACCCACAGCAGGTGAGCTTCGAGGAGCATAGAAACGCAAAGCCAAATGCTACAGCTCCGGCGTGGAAATATTTCAGCTTCAAGCTCAACGAGCGAGGTGGGAGCATCAACACAGAAAAGCTCGTATGCTGACTGTTTAAAAATGGTAGCGCCAACTTCCTGTAATGACCGCCATCTAGACAGACACGCTTAGCCAAGCCCCGACATTTTCTGTACAATAAACCTGTGGCAGACTGTGGAATCGATACTTAGAGGCACATACGGATCAGCTCTCAACGGGGGAAGTGCCTGGACCTGCAACAAACACCAAGGGGTGCACACGGATGAAACTTTCCAATTTTGGGAGATCGAGTAAAGACGCTGGCCCTGCCGATGAACCTAGCATTAGCATTATCAACGAGGCTAGCACTGGAATGGCTAAAAACACCTGCTGAAACCCTCGGTGGTCATGGTAGCAGTGAACTTATGCCCGTCAAGGAGGAGATTCTGCAGGCAGTAGGCGATCTCAGGTCTGAGTTTACGGGCAAGCTGAATGGCATTCTGAAGGCGTCAGAAGAAATGACAAAACAGCTAAGTGATTGCACACTTAGCATTCCACAGGCTGAGTCACGTCTCTCCGTGGTTGAGGATAAGTGCTGCACATTGAAACATATGGTTGAGAAGCCGGAAAAAAGAAACCGAACCCTGGAGGATAAGGTTATTGATCTGGAAACTAGATCCTGATTAAATAATGTGTGCCTCATAAATCTGCCTGAAGGAGCTGACCAGATTTCTGCGAGTTTCTTGAGAGCTAGCTTCCAGACGCATTGGATATGGCCTGCATGCTCCTTTAGTGCTGGAGCATCGCATTGAAACCAGTACTTTTATATTTTTACTTGAGTAAAAAGTTTGAGTTGATACTTCAACTTCTACATTCTAATTAATGTGAATACAGTTGACGCCTCTGGTTCTTCTTGTGCTGCTATCAACATTCATGCAAATCTGGTCAGTACATTTTGAGTTATTTTGCTAACAAAAGCCCCGTTTCCACCCGCGGGTCTGGGTCAGGTCGGGCCGGGCCAGGCCGGATCGGGTGGGTTTGGGTACGGATGTGTTGATTTCACGCTGTGTCCCCACAGCAACCTGTACCCTTATTCTGGAGGCGTAGAATTAGCTGGACAGCGCTGCTACGTGATTGTGTGACATCATCGCCGTGTAACGCCGTTTAACCAAAACACCACACCACACGTGACAGAAACAGAAAGGAGTCACCCCGGCTTTGTTTTTACGCTGGGTCACGCGGGAAGTGGCGGATTTTTCAATGAATCAGCTGATTGCTGTGTATTAGCTCCACCTCTTTGGTCCGGATCGGTTAGATCAGTACCCCTACCGAAGGGTGCCAAAAAAGTAGGCCGGGTCGGGTCGGATATGAGGGTACCCGTCCCAGTTTTTATCTGTGGAGACGCAAAAAAACGTGGACCGATCCGGCCCGACCCGACCCAGACCCGCTGGTGGAAACGGGGCTAAACAGACAGACAAGTGCCCGTCATTACATAATGCCCTTGGCAGAGGTAATACAGATAACCAGTGTTGGGGAAAATACTTCCTAAATGTATTTAGTTACAGAATACTGAATACCCACTTAAAATGGTAAAATGGTAATGGTAAATGGACTGTACTTACAAATGTATTTTGTAATGTATTCTGTTACATTGCTTAATTCTAGTACTGTATTCTAAATACTTTAAATACTTCTCCTTAAACAGCATTTATGTCTATTAAATTCTACATAATGCTAAGGCAGCTCCTCCCACAGGAAAACCTAGTATATTAATGCTAAACATTATTTGAAAAAAAAAAAAAAATTAAACAATTACCAATTTGTTCAAAATTGATTTTAATATTTATTACAGATTATATTTCTGTTATATTACTTAAAGCAGATCCCAGTCTTGGATGAATCTGTGCAGATTTCTTATCATGTTAAGGCCCCTTTAGCCATCAAAAATGCAATAAAAAGCGAAAGTGCAGGAAATAAACTCAGTAAATAAAACACCTTAATTTAAAGGCAGGGTGGATGATGTTTTCCAGGAGCATTTTTTACTATATTGCTTAAAATCTCCTTCACACCCCAATTGCAGACAATTAATTAAATGTTCTACAAAAAATGAAAAAATTTAGTCACCTGTGGAACATACATGACCGAAAAAACCCAATCCAATGGTCTTGAAAGGCCTGTGCTTTGATCGGTTCAAGCCCCAGTTAACTCCATTATATGAAAGTCGGTGGATAATGAAAACACCCTGGATCTCCGGCTGCATTTGAGATATTAAAAAAGTGCTCCAGAGTCTTTCTCAGCATGAGGGTGAGTAGAAAATGGAGGACCACCATTGATTTAGTGATGATTTGTCAATATCAAACTCCAAGGCCGTTTGTGTCCCCCACCCCGCGTGCTCGCTCTCTTGCAACTCGGCGTGAATGTTTGTGCCGCTAGGCTATCTGTGTAGCTGTTTGCTTTTAAAATGAAAGAAAACTACAAAAGTAACTGTATTCTAAATACCCAGATTTGAAATAGTAACTTTACCAGAATACAGTTACTCATTAATAGCATTCTAAATATGTATTCTAAATACATGTATTCCGTTACTCCCCAACACTGATGGCAGGGCTGCAACATGATGACTAATACGGATGATGATAGTACTGGGGGGAGTCTTTTCTCCGTTTCTACTGTTCAGTTCAGGAGGTGAATGGTGGGTGTGACAAAACAAAGCCTCAGATTGGCTGTCCAGAGGTTGAGGCCTGGTATTGACTGAAGGAGGAACCTGTGAACAGTTACCAATTGTTCTCCTAATGATGTCTTCAGTAGAAGTCTGTTTACTTTTCTTCAAGGTAAGAACCGAAGAATTGATCTGAGTAAACTCAGAGCAGCTACACTTCCTTACGTCAGTCTACACCAGTATGTACTGGCGGTGAGACCTCGTCAAGTTCAAGTCTGTGGTAAGAAGACAAAAGGGAGAGATTGGATGAAGGATGGCTCTGTTGGAGAAACATCCAGAAAGAAAAAGGACGAACAGGCTCCAACAGTGAAGCAGCTCATGCTGCAGGCTGGAAAACACAAGATGAAGCAACGATCCAGCCCTGAATGAGAGGAGTGATGACACATCAGTATAAACTTTCATGCAGCTGATGCTGCTGCATGTGCCAAGCCTCCAAAGGAAAAAAGCCACTTTTTTGGAGGGGGGTGGCATAGCAGATGTCCATCCTCATTAAAAGGGTTGGATACGGTAAGGATATGATCTGCCCAGAGACCAAGCTGACTTCATTTTAAGTGGCTGCAACCTTATTTGTTCATAATCTTATTTGGGAAAAAGGTCAACCTGCGGGTAGCTAGCTAGCTGTTAGCATCATGAGCACTTCAGACAGTGAACTTTGTTAATCGGACAATACAGCATTTAGAAAATAAATGAAATTATGAGTAATGACAAGGTTGTGGTTGCCTCCTTCAGTGTTGCTGCAGAAGTTTTCTTTTAATCAACTTTTCTTTTTGTTTCTTTCTTTTTTTTTTTTTTTTTTTTTACTTCAGAGAGGTTTCAAATTTAACTAAAATATGGTCACAAGCTAAATGTGTTCCATGAAGGATTATTTAAATGAACAGGCTTGTTTTCTTCATTTAGCCTCAAATCATAATTCAGGACATGATGTAATATATAATTCTGTCTGAACAGAGCAAGCAAAACAAAAAGCTCCCTGACAGCATTCATGTTATTTTTCCAACTTTTCCCACTTTGACTACTAAAATGCGGTCAACTCGGATGAGATGTATTTCCCAGCCCAGACTTCCCACCTCCCAGTTCAATTGAACGCACCATAATTCCTGGAGACACTTCCTTGGGGATCCATGACAAGTAGTAGTCTGCTCTGTCTGTTATCAGGATTTTAGCTGGGGAGGAATTATTTATAAGCAGGGGGATGTAACACATAAGTGTTTGACATTTTTTTACTCAATAAAAACAAAAAACCTTAAATGTAGATGTACTGTAAGTTTGGAAACCTTGGCTTTGTTATAAAAAAGAAATGTGAGTTTTTTTCCTTGAGTTTCCGGTTGCTGTTGGGTAGAGCGTATGCTGTATGAGGAAATGAGTGGTCATGTTTACACACGCGTTAAAAACCTGAACATGAAGTGCTGCAACATCTGATGGTTGTTAGAACTGCCACGTTTTTACAGCCCACAGCATGAGCTGCAGCACAAAACATCTATCTATCTATCTATCTATCTATCTATCTATCTATCTATCTATCTATCTATCTATCTATCTATCTATCTATCTATCTATCTATCTATCTATCTATCTATCTGTTGTTTTAACCACAGCTTACCTGTGGGTTTTTTTGGTGTCATCATTGTCAGAAATATGCAGAACAGCCGGTTGGACAAACCAGACCAGATCATAAAAGTCCTTTCTTGATAACTGTGATAAACAACATTCACATTTGTGAAATTTCCCACGGCAGTCATGCTCTGCTGGCCTCCAGTAGAACTGCCTAATAAGACAATATTACGGTGCATTTTAAATGATTTGATCGCCCCATCACTACAAACAAAATTACACCCTTTCTGTGAAAGTCTGGATTGCATGAACCACCTATTTTAAGTAACCGTATGATATTGAATTCCGACTTTAAAGAAAGCAAACTGACTGAAGCCATGAGAGAGAACAACAACAAACTGGCTTCAAACCCTAACCCTTAGATGCTACAAGAGAAAGTTGTGTTGAATAATGAAGGTGTGGGATGTCTTTTTCTGGTAATGGATCTCAGTTCAATGAAATATGACTCAAAATAACTCGTTCAAATTTTTAAATAGCTACAATGTGAAACCTTTTTTGAATCCAGCCTTCTAGTTTCATGCTGAAGCTTTGATGCTGCTGGGATGCTGTTTACACCTGTTGGTCTGACGGTTTCAGAAACTGCTGACTGTTGGGTTTCTCATACACAACCATCTCTAGCGTTCCAGAGAATGGGCTGAAGAAGAGAAAATATCCAGTGAGCAGTCGTCGTGTGGACGATAATGTCTTGTTGGTGTCAGCGGACTTACATACTGTATAGGAGCAGATGACAGAAAAAGACAGCGGGTTTTGCTCCTGTCAGCTAAGAGCAGGTAACTGAAGTTCAGAAAAGCATGTATCAAAAACACAAAACAGTAAAACAGACTTCCATTGTAACCGACAAAGAATACTCTGGTACTGTTATATCTGCACAGGGCTGCACAGTGACGTGGTGGTTACCTTCTTGAAGGTCGCTAGTTTGAATCCCGGCTGGGGAGAGGGTTCGAATAATTCCAACAATTCCAACAGTGGAGTTTGCATGTTCTCCTGTGTATGCGTGGGTTCGCTCCGGGTTGTCCTTCTTCCTTCCACCGTCCAAAGACATGATGTTAGGTTACCTGATCACTCTAAATTGTCCCTAGGAGTGAATGTGAGTGTGAATGGTTGTCTGTCCACCTGGCGGCCTGTCCAGGTGTACCCTGCCTCTCAATAGCTGGAATAGACTCCAGCAACCCCCGTGACTCTGAACTGGAAGCGGTCCAGAAAATGACTGACTGATGAATGACTGTTATATGTGACCACAGCCCAGCAATACTGAAGCTTAACTTTCCTGAGAACATGCTACTTAAGCAAACATGGTGCCTTAATACCAGGCTACTGGCAGATGAAGATTCATAAATTGTGAAATGACTTTTTTCTTAGAGATTAATGGTACTGGTGATGTACCTCTGTGGGAATTCTTAAAAGCGTATACAGATGGTAGTAGTTGGAAATGGACGGTTTCCTGCATGACTCTCGCGTGAATCACGTGAGAATCGGGAAGAATTTCCCCGGACTTTGAGAGTCCATCATAACTGATCTGGTTTTAAAACGATTAATTGGCGTGTGTGTTTTTCAGGAACATCTGCTTATGAAATGAATGAAATCCATTCAGACTGGACTCCCTCATGACATCTCAGACACACAGAGGTGAAGCGTTGATGTCAACAGATTTCAACAGATAAAAACTGATGAGGCTACACAGATGTGGATCATTGCTGACAATGAGCAGTGTGTCAGTTGTAAACGTATGGCTGGTGAATAAAGTCCATGCATGCTGAGATAAACCACTTGCTCGAGGAGGACATGACTTTAAAGAAAGAGCTCTCAGCAAGGCAACGGGGGGGACGAGGGGCTTTAGGAACGATTAGAAGGTGAAATCCTACACTGGACTGCTGTACTGGACTTCACTACAGGCTTCACACGCTGTCAAAGCCTGCCATGTATCAAAGACAGGCAGAAAACTGTCTCCCTTCCACATACTCCTTCTGACTGAGGCTGAGATGCTTCTACTCCAACCTTTTACAGAGAAGTCACACAAATGTGTCTAAAATGTTTGGAGAAACAATTTGTCTCTTTATCTTGATAATGTGAACAATTTCTGTTTTTCTGTAAATAAAATTGATGGTCAACAATCTTCCTCTGCTTATTTCTATTATTTATCATAAAATTTGACTGTTATGTCCAGGACGGTAAAATTTCCCCGTTACTTGCTCAGGCTCAGGTTAGAAACACATGAAGATGCAGGTCAGTGGGTCCTGAGGACTGGAGTTGAGAAACATTGGTGTAGACCACAGAGAGGACACCACCTGGGTTACGACCAGTGGTGTGTCTAGTTTGTTTTCATGGTTGTACTCTGGTGTCTGTTCTTTCAATCGCTTGAATGATTTGACAGCTATCCGTCATTTAATGGTGTCTTAATGGACTTTTAAGATGACAGTAAATTAATTCCATCATCAACAGTTTTATTGTTGCATGAATTGTTTGTGCGGCGTATTTCTTCTCTGCTGACTAACGTTATCGGATCAACTTCACTGCTTCCTTAAGGGCTAGTTTATACCTACTGTGGACACACTCGTCAGCATTTGGGACATTGTGTATATACTTGCTGCAGCATGTGAGGAGCACGGGGCGGCTGAAATGCTCGATACTGGAGGTCTCTGTTAGAAGGACTACAGTACTTTTAAAGGCCAATCTGCCGGCCACAGCATATTTCCTGTAGCCTCGTGAGACCATCCTGATCTTGCGCGCTTCAGGTTTTCACTTGCAGATCAGTCTGGCTACTTTCTATTGAAGAGAATTAGGAGCAGTTCACCAAACGAATGTCCAATCAGCATTGGCTTTGAGGCGGGTTGAGGTGTCACCAAGGGGCAAACTCTGCCTCAGAACAGTGAAGCTCGCTTCCTTGTTGTAAATAGTGTAATCCTCCCTTCATCCACTAGGGGCTGGCTCCAAGAGCGAGCAAATCCCCATAGACTCCCATGTTAAAAACGCCAACTTCACAGCAGAAATAAACAGGTTTACAGCCTGGTTCAAAAAATCATTTTAGGTTTATTAGGTCAAGTTTACCTTCATGTCAACTGTGAGGGGGGTGAATTTTTTTATAACTCATTCGTTTAGATGTTATTTATTCTTCAAATTACACATAATTAAGGGCGTGTCCTTATGACAGACCGGAAGCTCCGCCTGCCGACCGGAGGCTCCTAGTTAGCTCCTTCTTTGCTCTTAATAAGGTCTCAGTTTGTTACAGAGTCGCACAACGGCAGTGTTTAGTCAGCGAATTGCAAGTCTAAGCATGTCTTACCTTAACCATGCCGCTTAGGGGGCTTATCTTTGTTAGCTCCTCTTAGTTTCGTGTTAGCTCAGTTAGCGTTTAGCCCACAGTACGTCAGCTGTCAATCATTTGCCCCGCGGCCGCGCTGTGCCCATTTTAGGATTTTCCTTTTTTTTTTTTTTTTTTTCTTTTTTACTTGTCCTGTCCAGCATCGAAGCAAGCAGAATGGAAATCTGATTGCTTTATTCTGTTGAACAGTTTTGCTTTATCAAGCGGAGCTTTATGAATATAAGGCTCCACTTGATATCATGTTTATTCATTTTATTTCTTTATTTAAACATTTGTCTATTACACCATTCCATTTCATACTGCTGGGCCTGACAAGGGAGAAATGAAAGTTAACAGAGGTAATGATAGAAAGTGAAACAGAGAGAGAGGAGTAAGGAAGAGGAAGAGAGAGAGGAGAGAAAACATGAATCCACTTACACAGTTCACTGGTACATCTGTACCGCGATCCTTAAACAACCAAGGTCTCTGTTGGAAAACAAAACAAGCAATCCCCTACAGGAGGACCTGCAGGTGGCTTAAATATCCTCAGATCATACAAACACACACAAACACATGCAGAACTACGCAGAGAAGAGGTACAACCTAGTCAGCGCAATGGGAAGTAGAGAAGAGGTACAACCTAGTCATCGCAATGGGAAGTAGTGTCACAGTGTCAACATGCATAATAAAGGGTGCTCCGTGGTGATACAGTCATGCAGATGCAACCTCGTCTCTGCAAGGAGGAGGAAGCCCGCAAGGCTCACGACCCAGGCCCCCAGCAGCCACCCAGAGGCCCAGATCCCAGCTACCCCCCCCAATGAGCGGACATGCATCCCCCGAAGGGCGACAAAAGGCGGCCCCAGCCGGAGCCCCCTGCAGACTGGAGGCCCAGGCCCCAGCGGACCAAGACCAGCAGCTGCCGACCCCACCGGGCGCCGGGCGTCCCCCGGAGGCGGAGACAGCGCCGGGCCCAGGGCCCAAGCGCCCAGGAGCAGCCACCCCCCCCCCCGGACCCGGGCGGCCCAACCGAAACCCAGGAGGACCGGACCCCCCAGACGACGCCCCCCCAGGGCAGGCCAGCCCCCACCCCAAAGTCCCTGCCCCATACACCTGACACCAGGGCGCCACCACCTCTACCACCCCCTACCCCGCCACCACGCTCACACACACAGGATTTTCCTGGAGTGACGACGTACGTGACACGGCAAGATGGCGACGGTAAGACACGCCCACCTGGCTTCACATTTCTCTATTCAGAAGAGACCGGAAGCTACGTCCAGTAATTATATACAGTCTATGGGTGTGACGCAACGAGAAGCAGTTCAGTCTCTACAACATGGTGGCTTCAGCGGATGAAACTAGCGTCAGGGTGGCTATTTCTCAGGTTTTATTAGTATTTGTTCACTGAAAGAAGATCAAAACTTTTCTCAAAGGAAGTATGTCATATGCTTCATTGATCTGATTGGTTGATTTGGCCATCTGTCTATCACCAGCATAGGTGGTGAAAGACAGATGCCTTATCCAATCAGCTAACCAGTATTTCCGCCCCTTCCCAAAACCACTCTAACGGATGATTCCCAGATGGATATGCGGGAGCAAATCCATCTGGCAGAGTCAGGTTATGTTTCCTGTGCATTCCTGCAAACAACAGTTTACCTCAAACTATTGCTAACTGTTGCAGCACGAATGTTTGTCACCATGGAACAGGGAGGAAACATAATGAAGACATTGGCAGTTGTGGACAAAGTCAAGCGGTGCTCTTTGTTGTTGTGTTAAAGGAATAGTACACCCACAGAATGATGGTCCTCCATTTTCTCCTCACCCTCATGCTGAGAAAGACTCTGGAGCACTTTTTAATATCTCAAATGCAGCCGGAGATCCAGGGTGTTTTCATTATCCACCGACTTTCATATAATGGAGTTAACTGGGGCTTGAACCAAAAAGGTCCATAGAAGTCCACAAACACTTGTCAATATTCCTCCATACTGCTCGTCTAATGTAATCCAAGTGTCCTGAGTGGGTAGCGTCCATTATTTACAGGAAACCACATCATTTAGTAGATTTTTACAGCCTAAACAGTTGAACATCTAGCTACCGTAAAACGCGCCACTGCAAGTTCACCACACTACAGAAGCTGCAATGTTCAGAGCCTACTCTGCTGATAATGCAAGCGTAGAAGAAGAAACTCGCTTTTTACATTGTGCTAAGAGCGACCGAGCTGCAGACAAACACAAGAGGGGTTGGCTATTGATTTAAAACAAAGAAAGAAAGAAATGGAGAACACGTGATCTCATCTGCCGCCACTTCCGTGGTGAACTCATAAACTCGCAGGGGCTCGCTTTACGGCAGCTAGATGTTCTACTGTTTAGTCTATAAAAATCTACTAAATGATGTTTCCAGTAAATTCTGAATGCTGCCCACTCAGGACACTTGGATTACATTGGACGAGCAATGTGGAGGAATACTGACAAGTTTTTGTGGACATTTATGGACCTTTTAGGTTCGAGCCCCTGTGAACTCCATTATATGAAAGTTGGGGGGAAACGAGAAGCCTGTCCAATCGCCGGCTGTATTTGAGATATTAAAAAAGTGCTACAAAGTCTTGCTCAGCATGAGGGTGAGGAGAAGATGAAGGACCATCATTCTGTGGGTGTACTGTTCCTTTAACCTCTGATCTCGTCTTCACACTTTTCTTCACATGAGCACCTTTAGTGTTCAAGTCAATATTGCACCAAACCACGCAACACATTGTGTCATGTGAACACGAGCGTACTCTCAAAATGAACGCTATGACATGTCACCAACATATAACCCAGCCCTTGGGGGGCTGAGTAGTTAAAGGGGACCTTCGTTTTTTTTTCAATCTGGACCTATTTTCTAGCATGAAATATGTTAATTTACTCACTAAGACAGTTTTGGTGCAACTTGAATTCCTTTGGGAGATATTTAGATCCACTCCAGATCAGCGTATGTCTGATATAATGGAAGTTATGAGGCAACCGCGTGCAGCCTCTAAATAAGGCTTTATCTGCCACATACTCCTTCATTTCACCAATGTTTTGTTACGAAACATTAGTCGGACCCCCCTGTGAACTCGAAGTGTTTGTTTTTTTGTGGCGATCCGTCCTTATTTACAGACTTTTTTACTGCAGCGGCTTTGATGACGTCACTTTTATGCAACACCATAACAAGTAAATGTCTGTATTTCATGTTAGAAAATAGGTCTACATTGAAAAAAAAAGGAGTTCCCCTTTAACATCAGGTCCATGGCACGCTTGACAGAAGCCCTGTGTGGTCTTACAGTGGTAAGGTGAATTCCTGGATGAATGTAAAAGTTATGTCACACAGCCATGCTGATACATATCTTTGCGCATTTTCAGTACTTATAGGGAAATTTGGGACCTTTTCGAGTGAGTATACAGCTATTCCTGCGTATCATGTAGACGACACCACTGGTGTTGAATATGTCAGACTTATTCCCATAAGTCCATTTCAGGTGATGTGTAGTCCCTAAATATATTCCCTGAAAACTAAAAATGTTTCCCCACCTTATGTTAAAACTAATCTAGTGCTAGCATAGATTAGCAGTGCTATGTAGCTTCATGCTAACATCAGCGTAGCAGGCTTACATAACATCAGCAGTTGTTCTTTCACAGGGACTAAATCATTTCCAGAAATATGCAGCCACTTGGACGTACTTCCAAAAGATGACTGATGCAGAAATTACTTTGAAATGTACTTCAGGTTCAGTGATACTGGCCACGATGTCTCTGTCCTCCTTCAGTGATCTGTCACTCACCAGAGGTGGCATCTGGGGTGTCCAATCAGATTTCAGAGGTGGCCAACGTCATGCTGGCTGTCTCTGTGTCAGGTTTATGTACACTCATGTGTAAAACCACATGCTTACATCATCATTCTCCTTATTGCCACGTAAGGGGGGGGGGGGGGACTGGCTGGTGGCAAGCTTGTTGTCAGGTATTGCATCACGACGTGGTGTTTGAAGATGTCGGTATGTGGAACGTGTGGTTGGTCCCAGTCTCCCTTCAAGCCTCTGGTTTGTGTCATATCACAGTCTAAAATGGCATTGCCATCTGGAGAAACCATATTAGAGAAGTTTGTAAAAGCTGAAGCTGAACAGGTTTTAGGAGACGGAGTCAGACTCACTGCAGGATCTTGTCTGCAAGGTTAGCCTGCAGCTTCTGGGTGGCGTCACAGCTCCGACATTCCAACGAAATTACAAAGCTGATCGTTTTCTTTTTAATTGCAAGGTTTAAAAAAGACTGCCACCTTTGTGTGTTTTGTTGTCTGTCCTGCTGAGTTAGAGAGGATCACTCCCTGGATCACACCCTGACCACCGATCTCCTCAAACATGTACAGCCGTTGGAACGGATGCTTCCATCCTCTGGAAAATTCTCTGTCATTCTGGACAAGAACAAGGACCAGAGCAGGACCTCTTCATGACTCTACTCCACATTTACAGGTTGGATGCTGCATTTCTCCCACCATGAGGCCACTGGACCGACCCATCCTTTTAAGATTTGGTTTCATTCTGGGTTTTGTGGGCAGTATCCTGGGAGGGGAGGAGGCACCGGCAGCATCCTGGGAAACGAGGAAGCACCTGCAGCATCCTAGGAGACGAGGAAGCACCTGCAGCATCCTAGGAGACGAGGAAGCTAAAGCAGCATCCTAGGAGACGAGGAAGCTAAAGCAGCATCCTGGGAGACGAGGAGGCACCGGCAGCATCCTGGGAAACGAGGAAGCACCTGCAGCATCCTAGGAGACGAGGAAGCTAAAGCAGCATCCTGGGAGGGGAGGAGGCACCGGCAGCATCCTAGGAGACGAGGAAGCACCTGCAGCATCCCGGGAAACGAGGAAGCTGATCTGAACCGGGTCACAGCTGATCTGGACCGGGTCACAGCAGCTGATCTGGACCAGGTAACAGCTGATCTGGACTGGACTGGGTCATAGCAGCTGATCTGGACCGAATAACAGCTGCTGATCTGGAACAGATCACATCTGCTGATATTGACCAGGTCACAGCTGATCTGGGCCAGAACACAGCTGCTGATCTGGACCAGGTCACAGCACCTGATCTGGACCGGATAACAGCTGATCTGGACCGGGTCAAAGCAGCTGATCTGGACCGGGTCAGCTGTAACCCGGTCCAGATGACACAATTTACTGACACAATTTATTGCCATAAGAGACTGTCAGCATTGGGAATTCCTCCTGCATCACCTGCGTCACAGCCTCGGGGATTTCCTCGTCCCCCGGACGCAGACGTAACCGACCTGCTACTATGAAATCACCATACCGGCCCTGTGTTGGCATCGGTGATCGCCCAGATCATCCTCACATCCTCACAAATTAAGTGCATTAATAAATAAATCAGCATATAAGTGAATTTATTCGCCGGAGCGCGTGGAGGCGCCGCTGGGTGTGTTGCCCCCCCCAGCCTGGCTTCAGCTCTGCACACAGAGATGTCTCTGGGAACTTAAAGCGTCTGACCAGCCAGTTATCATGAAATCAGTAAATCTTCTTGGCCTCTGAATACACTCTCTCTGCATATCCACCATTTCTTCTTCCGTCGTCTTCCATCTAAAGCAGCTGCTGGACAGGAGCCTGTATTTGCTCCACTTTGGGCTTTTATAATCACTCATAATTACAGACGCAGGTGTTAATTGTTTATGAGGGCTGTTTGCTTATGTGTCTGACCACATCACTCAGTCTGGGACTGGTTGTTTTCACATTTATTTCTTTTAACAGTTTCCAGCGTCGCCTCCGAGTGTCGCCAAAGTCTCCACAGCTGTAGAAACGTTCGTACGCAGCCATGAAGTTGACGTGAAGCACCGCACATTTCCACGGTCACTCCATTCTTCATACATCTCGACTTTACCGTGGAAATGATCGTACGCCACGTTTTTGTGCGTACGAACCCTTTGTACATGAGGCCCCTGGTCACAGCTGATCTGGACCGGGTCACAGCTGATCTGGACCGGGTCACAGCTGATCTGGACCGGGTCACAGCTGATCTGGACTAGACCAGGTCACAGCAGCTGAAGTGGACCGGGTCACAGCTGATCTGGACTAGACCAGGTCACAGCAGCTGATCTGGACCGGGTCACAGCTGATCTGGACTAGACCAGGTCACAGCAGCTGATCTGGACCGGGTCACAGCTGATCTGGACTAGACCAGGTCACAGCAGCTGAAGTGGACCGGGTCACAGCTGATCTGGACTAGACCAGGTCACAGCTGCTGATCTGGACCGGGTCACAGCTGATCTGGACTAGACCAGGTCACAGCAGCTGATCTGGACCGGGTCACAGCTGATCTGGACTAGACCAGGTCACAGCAGCTGATCTGGACCGGGTCACAGCTGATCTGGACTAGACCAGGTCACAGCTGCTGATCTGGACCGGGTCACAGCTGATCTGGACTAGACCAGGTCACAGCTGCTGATCTGGACCGGGTCACAGCAGATCTGGACTAGACCAGGTCACAGCTGCTGATCTGGACCGGGTCACAGCTGATCTGGACTAGACCAGGTCACAGCTGCTGAAGTGGACCGGGTCACAGCTGATCTGGACTAGACCAGGTCACAGCTGATCTGGACTAGACCAGGTCACAGCAGCTGAAGTGGACCGGGTCACAGCTGATCTGGACTAGACCAGGTCACAGCTGCTGAAGTGGACCGGGTCACAGCTGATCTGGACTAGACCAGGTCACAGCTGCTGATCTGGACCGGGTCACAGCTGATCTGGACTAGACCAGGTCACAGCAGCTGATCTGAACCGGGTCACAGCTGATCTGGATCGGATCACAGCATCCATGCAGGTTTCACAGAAGCATATTACCCATAATTCATTGCTGCATGTGATGTTTTGAACCATAAAGGCGGAACATGTCCATGTTTGGTGATGAGCTCCTGCCTGTTGTGAAAAAAAGCCATTTCAGATACATTGAAATATTTCATCTTTTACGCTGTAGGTGAAATGATTCCTTAAGTTTGTTAGTTAGACTAGTTGCTTCGTCCCAGTGAGACGCAGGGTCTTTAACAAGAGAGACCTGTTTACCTGACATACATGTTTTTATGGACATGTGGACATTTATGGACATTATATGCATCAAAAACAGTCACAGAGCGACAATTTAATCATTATTATACATTTGTTTGGAATGTAATAGTTATTTAACCTGTACTGGTGAAATTCTACAGTCACCTTACATAAATTAGTTCAGTAATTCTTTTATTTATTAATTAAACACATGTGGACTTCATAACATATATTTTACCAGAACAGATGAAATGAACTTTATTCAGTTTAGGTCTGAAAATGACGTCATCAGGAACAGAGATGAGGCTGAGTTTGGAAGCAATGACATGAAATGATGGAGGAACATCACTGTTCCAATTCTGCCATTTCCCGCGCTAACCTGCACGCTCCAACCCTTAATGCGCACTTCTGCCCCGGCGCACTTCATACAGGGGTGTAGGGTTCGGGGTGGGTATTGGGACAGGGCCGGAGTCTCTCTCTACCTGGACTCCTGGAACCCCGCCTTCCTCCAGCGCCGCAGATGATTGGCTTGGGCGGTTCCCTGCTCTCTGATTGGCTGCGCGGCTTGCCAACCGTCTCCTGCAGGTAGCAGGTCCATACATGAGCTCAGGTAAACTCACCTGGGAGCAGGAGTCAGCAGGAAGGCTGTGGATTACCGCCAGTAACCAGCAGGCCCATGAACGTTTAACCAGATTCTTCACGAGACCAAGTTGAGTTTGATGGCAGCGCGCGCGGGCTCGGCCATGAATCCGCCGCACATCTCAGAGGAAAGAGCGGTTTTCACGCAGCTCAAACCGGTCAGGATGTCGGGAGCGGACGGCGCGGAGGATTCGTCCGTGTTTGAGGACGTCAAACCCGGGGTAAGAATCTCAACCGGGCCGCTGCGCGCGCGTCCGGACTCCAGGTGGACCGCAGGTTCGGGCCGCCCTGGTTTTAGCACATTTTCACGACTTCTACCAACAGTTACAGAAATAAGAGTTTCCAGGTTACTGAGGCAGGTAGACGGGTTAAAGTCCTGAACTAACACCTGCCAAGTGGGAACAGCTCCTGCACGAGCCCAGTCTGGAGCCGTGGCAGCAACACTCATGTTTATCATGGAAGAAACAGATTTATTAGAAGACTGTGCTTCATGAGGGAAATAAAAACAGGCATCGCCATGATTTTATCCACGTAAAACATCAATGACAGGTCTGAGCACAGACATGACCGCATACCTGTCCAGCTAGGTTTCTGAACAGAAGCCTGCTTTTAGCCATGACTGTAGATGAGTGCGAGCAGGTCGCATTTCAGACACATCTGCAGATTTCCAGCTCCTGGCCAGTCCTGTCTGCAGGGCCTGAACCTGTCAGGGGGGGACTGGAGAAGGACTGTGCCATATACTGATATGATATGTACATGAGAGAGATATGTTTACACATAAAGTTCTATATTAGCTGTGCAATTTTTTTTGTTTTATTTTTTTGTAATGAACCGGATGCACCTCGACTGACTACAAAGGGGTCACCTGATTATTTAGTAGGGGTGGGAAAAAATATTGATACACTGATATATTGTGTTTTTTTCATGCTGATACCATATCTATATTTTATTAATGAAATTTTGCAAGATATCATTTTGTTACGAATTCTCATGAGATTTCACGACATACCGCAAGATTTTGTAACAGATTGATGAAATCTTGTATGTCATGAAACCTCATGAGATTCATAACAAAACAATATCTCACAAGATTTCATTTGTAAAATAGATTGATACCACGTTTTTAAATATAGATGCGGTATCTGCATATGAAGATATAGCAATATTTCAGTGTATCAACATTGTTTCCCACCCCTATCATTCAAACTGTCTGGAAGACAATCCTCCCCAAGACTTTTAGAAAGAAATCATAAAAACCAGCCAACTATCTTAATTACTTTGATTTAACAAACATCTCTAACCAGTGTTTGTCAGTTCCATCTCTGCAGCGGAGCGAAACCTTTATGCTAAACATGTTTCAATACTAAAAACAGATGTTTGATATGAAATAAAACTTTCAGACAAATTAGGGCAAAAATACTGGTATATATTGTACATCGTCATCTAAAATAAATATTGTGATATATTTGGTTCATATCGCCCAGCCCTAGACTGGGGGCTCTCATCGCTCCTACCACTCTGCATCACAGCGAGATCAACGTCATTTCAGTTCTGCTTTAAACATGAACCGCTCCATCAGCAGAGACATGACGGGGGCATTAAAGCTGCATGGTTGTACAAAAGCCCTGCGTGATCCTGGCATGGCACGAGCTGAAACCCAACACCCGCGCATGGTGCTGAGCTTGATCCCTGGCCAGGTATTTGGTAAACAGGCAGAACCAGACACCTAGGCTGAAACTGGTCCCACGCGAGCAGCAAAGCAGAACCTACAGCGGTGTGACACCGTAAAGATGAGGTTCTTAGTTTGCTGTCATATATTCCAGCTGCATGCAGCCCAGACACACAACCTCCTCATACAACCTTTCCCGCCTCCTGCCAACATGACTGCAGACTGCAGGGCTGTGTGCAGAATCCTGGCCTCTACAGGAGGCCGAGAGAGTACTACACAAGTGTCAGAATCTAAGCTGGTGTTACTGTGTTGGAGTAAATTCACCTGGAGCACCCTAGAACATGGGAATATACCTCCTCCTAAAACAATCCAACTGCAGAGTAAGAATACTAGGAATGATGAAGTAGTACAGCTGGCTGCAGTGAGGTGTTTTTCTTTACTTCTTCTGGCTGCTTGAAGTCCATGTTGAGGTGAAGGATCTAAGATCTGGCTGTGTTATTGCTTGTTTCTCATGGCTCCAACATGCAGTGCTTGGTTTTATGCAAAACATGACGTCAAGTAGAAAGCAGGCAGGTTGAGTGAAATAGTAAGCCCTCAGGCAAATTTTCTCTGTGGCAGCTGGAGGTTTAGCTCATGTGCTCTTTATTCAGCATGAAGTTTCTGAAACACTGATCACAGGTCAGTCGCTTCGTCTCAGCAGTGGAACAGACGGTTCTGGGCTTTTCCTCTGACGCAGCGCTGTGCTTCATTGTGATAAAGACTGCTGAACTCAGTCGCCCGACCTGTCTGAGCAGGGCCCGCATCTCCCTAAGCCGCCCCCGGGCCAGAAATGGATGATAAAGGAGAAAGTCACGGCAGCGATTAGCGTGTCGTGAGACTGGTGGAGCTCTGTTAGCTGGCTTGGATGTCCACGTGGTTCAGTCTCCTAACAGAGCAGTGAAATCAGAGATGATGGGCTGTTAAAGAACTTTGTTCCAGCCTGATAGCAGTGACTGGGTCCACTCCGGGTTCTCCTGCCTGTCTTCTCCAGGTTTGTGGAACATCTGCTGCAACTTGTTGATAAAGCATGAAAAACATCAAAGCTGAAAGATGCTGCAGAGGCTAGCAGTGACTCTGGGCAGAGTGGGCTCAGCATGTCCTAGACTGGTCCCATCACCTGCAGGGAGGCCCGTAGGCCCCTCAATGACGTCGCCTTCTCTGCTTCAAAAAAATTGTCAACGTCAAATCCGGTTTTCTACGCGTTACTACGCCTACTCGCCACACGCATGCTCGAAAAATGTTATGCATCACGGCCCAGAGATGCTGCACCTCTTTTTCATCTGCGTGGTTTTCCTGTCAGATACAGTTTTATGACCAGCGGCTGGTTTGATTCTACCTCATATGAACCGCCGGATCCTGCATGCAGCTCAGAGCTGTATGATGCAGCATCACCGGGCAGTTCAGGAGTTTAAATGTAACGCAGCAGCTGTTCATCCAGACGTGAACTACAGTGAAGGCGGCTGTAGCGCTGAACTGAGCCGCTTTTAGTCAAAGCATACAATAATGAACTCAACGTAATACGTAACACATCGTTCATATTTAAAGACGCAACGTGACGATGTGTGCTGGTTTAACGTTACTGGTACAGCACGTGCACCTGTGCGGGTTTCACAGGGCTGCTGCTGTGTGACGTGACGCGACAGGTTCGGAGTGACAGAAAAAAAAAAGACTGTTAGTTAAACTTTGTTTTCCTTAGTTGGTAAAATTGAAGCACACATTACATTTTCTGTTGTTTCACAGTTTATTTAAAATCTACTGTGTTGGTTTTATTTTCTGTCCAACAGATAAAGAACCGAACGTTCCCATGATACAGAGAAATGGAAAAATGACCAAATAGTTTCCTATTAGAGATTCATAAATGATCAATTCCTCATTAGTTTGGTGTACAAATGTGTGCTAAATATCCTTTTTTTATGTGATTGGAAGAATGTAATTGATTAGAGGATGTGTCACAATAAAGTGAAATAATAAAAGAAATAAAAGGAAAAAATATAATATGACAACTCCCGACTCCCCCCAAAACCCCGATCAGGACATCTCTAGCGTCTGAGCACTAAAAATACTAAGTGCAGATAAATACCGCTAGATAACTATGAATACATTAGTAGAACCAAGTTCCACTGTTGGTTCATTGAGAACAGAAAATGTCGTGCATCCCTGGTAATCAAGTTATGAAAATCAGACACTGCTGTTATTTTATGTTAAACTTTGGAAAACCGTTGGATGATAAAGTAATTTAATACAGTTTTGGGGGGTATTTGAGATTTAATTTTTTTATTGATCGTGCAACAGAAAAATAATCATTAGATTAATTGGCCAATGAGAATAGTTGACTATTCAATAAAATAATCGGCCGAATAATCGTTTGAAAATAATTGTTTACCCCCAGCCCTACCTGCAGGAGGCGGGTAAAATCATCCCGTCATGGTTTCATCATACTTACAAGATCAATCACAGCAAAACATCCAGCTCATTAGAGTGGGGGAGGGTTTTATTTTTTTTATTTTTTGTGGCCTTTGACAGCAGACTGACAGGAACCCTTTCCTGTCAGTCTGCTGTCAAAGGCTGTTCATCCCCTGATGAAAGAGAGTGGGGGAAGACATGCAGCGAAGGGTCCAGGCCGGGAATGGAACCTGGGCTGGCTGCGCTGAGGAGCGGTGGCCTCTGTACGGGGGGGAATTTTATGACCTTGTACAAGTGAGTATCGCTGCAGTGGACTCTGATTGCTCACATATCAACTGAGATTAAAAATAAATGTTAGAAAATTCAGCTGAATGGTTAACGATGAGTTGTCACTGAAACTCCTGAAGTGATATCCAGTCTTATTACTGAGATGGAGAAGACAAGTGAGCTGCAAGAAACATCACGTCCATCATCCGTGTCCCTGTCTCCTCCTCAGCTGTCCCTTAAACCCTGGTCTGTCTTCGGTTCTGAAGTCCGTCACGTCCAGGCTTGAAATGATGGCAGTGATGTAATGATGGCTTCATCCTGATCACAGACTGATGTTCAGGGGAGATAAAGCAGCACTCTCCGCTCGGAGTCGGTCCAGTCCCATTTCCTTTGCTGCTTCTAACACGAGTCAGCGTTTTGTGTCGTGGTGGTCATCTGCCTCGTCAGCCGGGGCCTTGGTGTAGTATTGCCATGGAACTCGGTACCAGGTCGGTACCAGCATTGCTGTTGTTGTCATGACTGTGCAGAAAGAGGACTCCAAAAGCTGACTTGCAAATAAAAAGACAAGTTTATTAATCTCAAGTTCAAAATCATCCAGGAGGGGAGCTCTTCAGTTTGTTCAGTTCAGGCAACAGGATCTTAAAGATAGAAGATCAAAAAGATATTGAAGGTTCTGGCAAAAAGAAAACATACTCACAAACAGAAGTGGGCTCAAAACCACAGTCTCGTCATCAGACTGGCGAAGAATGACTGCAGAAACCAGGCTGTTAACTGGAGAGGTCCATGGAATGATGAGCAGCAGCTGTGCAGGGTTCCTGTTGAGCCATCAGCACAGCGGTGAAGAAAGAGGGAAGACAGGGCCAGCAAAGCACCAAAAGAGGACAGGACAGGGCGGCAAAGGGGCAGGGTGGAGTCAACCATGACAGTTGTACTGTCGGTACCTGTATTTTCATGGTACCGGAGGTGTTCATCCTCCAAACAGTTCAGTGGCGACGTCTCCTCAGAGCGTAGCAGGGCTGCTGCTCCGCCTCATCTCGTTGGTGAAAAAGAGCAACAAAGAGCCATAAATGTTTCCTCTACAATCGTTCAGGAGTGGCGGGCCGCCATTCCCCAATCGAAGCCGCCCACATGCGGCCGCACTCCGGCCACGTAGTGCTCCGCTCCAACCTCCACACATCATCCCACACCAGCTGTCAGACATCCCTGCATCTCTGCATGCTGAGAACACGTGAGTCACAGAGTTTGAAACAAAACTGTGGCGCAACTGGAATTCAGCGCGCTTGAATCAGTAATAAGCCTTTGGAGATAATAAATTAAACTTTATCAATAGTATTCTTGGAGGGTGATCCATCATCACCATGTCCATGAATCAATAGACAGTCTAACACTGCTTCACTGCACGTGGACGAGCTCACATGTGTGTGCACTTATCTTTTATTCTATAACTTCCCGTTATTATGTTTGTTGAAACTTTATTCATAATATAAAAATGTTCAGATCTGTGGCTGCTGGCATTTTCAGGGCTGATAAAAAGCATTGAACACATTGTTTGTTTTCTTTCAAATACATGAAGGCTTCATGCCATAACAGACCTGTTTTATTATTGTATTTATGTTGTTTTCTATTTATTTGTTTATGATTGAAACTTTATTATAGTTACAAAAGAACGTTTGTTGTGAAATACTTGAATAGATTTTATTTATGTGTTCAGGTTTTTTACCCTGTAAAGTGGTAAATAGTTTAATAAAGGTGGATATATTGCAGTTTCGAATTTGGTATTAAGTACAGTGGAAATTTACTGGTATTCGTATCGACGACTGAATTTCTGGTATCGTGACAACAATGCCTTGGTGGCTGAATGGAAGACTGGATTACTCCCTGAAAGAACAGGGCCACGTCTCTGCAGAGTGAAGGATGAGGCGGGCTCGGGGGCTGGGTTTGGGTAATAACTCCCAGATGGCTGCAGGGTGATTGAGTGACTGATTGCTAGTCATCAGCCCAATCTGCAGACCTCGCATAAGCTTTCTTTTCCTGCTGAGGCAACATTGTTGGATGCAGGTCAAGTATGTCCCTCTAGTGCGTCATGTCCTCTGACGTGGTCTTCTGGACAGTGGACACACACGCTTGGCTAGCTAGTTAGGTTTCCTGTCCCTGCATTGTGTGATGTGTGGCAGCTAGCTTTAGGGTGAAATACTGCCCTGTGATTTAAGGTTATTCAGGGTACTTGCAGGGTCTGTCAAAATGTTTAACTTTAAGGCCTTGAAAGGTCTTTCAAACAGCCAGCCTTTCATCCAAGTTCTGATATTGGATTTAGACAAGTCGTATTTATTTTTACTCATTCCCTAGAGGGGTTTGACCGCAAAGTATTTTTTGCTGGAATAATGAAAAATAATGAAAAAAATACAGCACTTTTGTCCGTGATAGTTTTATTAAACTGTTAAACTGCAACTGTGCAGATGATAGTCATTTATAGTGCTTTCTTTTAAACTATTTAGACAGAAAATGTAAAGATAAGCAAGGACACACACACACTCAGAATAATTTTTAGAATACTTGTTTTATTCACAACAGTCCCAAACCAGAGATTTTACAGTTCTGTAGTACTTCGGTGCTGAGTAGTGAAACGCACCACATGTGAGGAGTGGAGGAAACACATGCATCTTTCCAGAAGAAATCACGTGTCATTACATCTGAAAAGAACCGGTCTCTACATGCTTGAGCACTGTGTCAACCAAGAGCTGAAAATGGTCAAAGCTTTGTGGAAGCTTCTCTTTGTCAGACTTGTCACGCAAACCGCGTTTCCCTTTTTCCTTATCTGGAAGGAATCTTTTCCTCAGCAGCATGATGGCACAGCTAGTACCTGATATGGAGGCCATCCCCAGATTCTTTATCACTGAATCACTGCTGCTTTCCTGAGACTGATGACAGTGGACGGGGAAGTTACAGAGTAACTTCAAGGCCACCGGATCGAGAACATGTCGCCAGTTACGCCTAATGATTCCTGAAGATCAATACTTTGATATGCTTTAGTTTTACCGACACACAGGAGTGCACTCTGCAGCAACACGCTAGCAGTAGGGCTGCGACAATCCCCAATTAAATCGTAAATCGGCAATTGGAAGGTTGCCAGGCAATCTGCTGTTTATCAAGGCAATTTTGAAAAAACTAGAAACAAACCCGGCGCTCTTCTGTGCATTTAGAGATGTTTCTGGAGGAAATCCATGACTGTTAGAGAAGCCCCGTTTACAAACAGACCTACAATCCACATCTCTCTCCTCAGTGCAGCTACACTGTCAGCAGTGACAGTGACAGGGAGCATCTCTTCGATTCGAACTGATGCAGCCCGTTTACTTCGGGGTCGTTCACCAGAGTAGACTAATTGCAAATAAATATTGTTTTATTGTTGTAACTACTGAAATGTTCACACAAGGGCTTTCATAAAGAGAATTTATGAACACGTCATCCAGCAAAGCTGATTTTAAGGTTGTTAGTGCAGTCTAGCCTGGATGGAGGTTAAAATGTTAAAGTATTATACAATTACATCTATTATACATATTATTAGTAGTATATTCATATACAATACATGTAATAAGTATAATAGTACTTATTACAAAGCCTCGTCACAGGAGTTTCAGCTCATACATGCAATCAAGTTGGGATTATTCACGCAGCCATGCTGACTGGTAGCGATCAACATAAGACCCCCCCCCCCCCCCTTACCAATTTAATCGTGTATTGGCAATCTTGAGCAATGGCAATCTACAATTTAGATTTCGAGGCAATCGCACAGCCCTAGCTAGCAGCCCCGTCAGCAGCCCCCCTCCGTGCTCGTGGCCGTCCTCTCTGCCAGCAGGACATCCGTGCAGCTGAGGTTGGAGATGGTTGTAGTTTGACTAATGATTTGACTTCCAGGACAACACATACAGCTAATTTGCATTTGAGTGTCTGCTGACTGCGAGTCTCAGCTTGCCCGAACCCAGCAGCGATCGCTGAGGCGACATGCTGCCTGCTCGGTCATCGGCAGCGTGAAAAGCCCAGAATACCCGGATGTTGGATGTCATTGCATGTGGCTAATTCATGAAGCAAACAAGAAATCTCAGCACTGTTGGGCACGTTTGTATGGAGAATAATATTCAAAGTTTGTTTCATTGTCATTTGATTTCGTTGGTGGTAAAATGTTTAACTCCATATAAAACCCATTCTGATCCTCCTTGGGTGCAATTTTACTTGCAAACCAGTCATACATCCAACAGTGTTTCATGATTTCACTCATGCTCTGCTCTGTTTGGTCTGTTAACGTTGTCGTATCCCTCACCGTGTTCCTCCACCAGACAACACATGCTGCCCACATACCGTCATCTTCCTGTGTGTCCTCACGTCTGTGGTCAGCTAACTCATCTACCGCAGCAGCTTCATTTCTCTGACTGCCACTGTTTACGTTTCGCTGTCTGGAAAAACAGTCAAACCTGCTCAGAGCAAAAACAAAAGGTGAAATCATTTTGCGGCGAGGCTTAAAATCTTCCCCATCTCTGAGCCTGTCATTAGATAATGTCTTTCTTCAGGCTCCTCACACATTAACCCACAATGCCGGCTAAAGTTGAGAGAGGCCTTTTTCCCGTATGCAGGAAATTTGTTTAATTTACACACACACTGCAAACCCCCCCCCCGAATCTTACCAAGTATATTTTTCTAATTTCTAGTCAAAATATCTCATCACACTCAAAATAAGACAAAATTTCCTAAAGAGAATCATTTCAGTGATATCTAGGAACTTGTTTTAAGGCAATGCATCGTATTTCAAGAAATCCAACCCGTCCTCCAAAGTCACACGTACTACAGGCTCATTTGTGCACACCTGAAATTACGCTCTCTCTGAGTGTATCTCACACTCCCTGACCCCCCTCATATACTCCATATAAGACAGACATGTTCTGCATGATGCTGGCGAGTTTTACTCATTTACTTTGTAAATGACAGATATTATCTGTGTTGTTTTCATGAATGCACATTTCTAAGTTACAATGATCATCTTGTGTATTTTTCCAGACATTTATCAGGGAGCAGCTGTAAAAAATGTGATGTTCAGACATGCATCAGAACATATTCTACTGCATGAAATGGAAAGAAAAAATACTTTGCTAAACCCTGTTGGAAAATATAAAATCCATGCCCTGAAAGTTGGATTCATGTTTAGTCATGTAATAAAAGAACAGATTTGTTCAGATGTCAGGTTGGCAGCTCGCCGTCATTTATGCTGAAAAATTCTGAAGTTTCCATCGTCGCTGCTTCCATGGGAATGTAGGCCAGTAGCAGCCAGGAGCTGCTGATCAGTCCATCCATTAACAGACACCGAGCTCCTTTTATAGAAGAAAGAAATCAACACAGTGGAATGTCCCTATTCAAAAGAAACGGGCGGAAACATGGATTTATTTAATTCAATTTTAGCTAATTACAATTTTTAGCCATTATGCACCATAGTCCTATTCATTACAGATAATAATCACTAGGTATTAAATAATCTTATAATAAAACAACAATAGTAATGATGATAATAACTAATGAACAAACGAGTACTATTGTCCCGTGAGTTCAGAGTTTAACGGATTGCTGTTTGTCATTGTCTGGCTAGCAAGCTCCTCCCAGCTGTGCTGCAGCCAGTAGAGTGTGGAGATAATAACTAACTATCCGCATACATTATAGATGACTGGGGCCCGATGTTCAGTTGATATTTGTATATATAATAAACGCAGACACAGCCTCAAATTGACTCAGGGAAGCGGTGAATGGCAGCAGAGCACTGGCGCTGCTTTGTGGTGATGTAGCGACTCTGTTCAAGCCGTCAGAGATCCATAAACTGCAGCTGGGAGTTACAGATATTTCTCTCTGTGGATCAGTGAAGACGGACGTCATCAGAGATGCTTTTAGTCATCAGGAGAGCTCACCGGACGCCGACTGCATCTTTGAAGTGGAAACGGATGAGTTTCAATGCAAGTTAGGAGAGCTAGCTTAAGTTGTTGCTAACTGGGTTTCATGTATATTTTTTCAGAAAATGAAGTTATGAGCATGAATCCGATCAGACACTTACTGTAACAACTGCATGTGTTTATCAGAAGATGTAGCAGCTGCGTTCGAAGCTGTTAAGTTGATCACCAGAACACGACTCAGATAAAACATTTCCGTATTTTGGGGTCAGCCCAGCCAGCCGTGAAACATGCTGGTGAAAGCTTTCTTTCTCCTGTGTATGAAGATGGGTTATTATGGTTTTTTTTTTGTTTGTTTTTTTTCTCTTTTCTTTATTTTTCTCTTCTCTCTCTTTTTTTCTTTCTTTCTTTGGGTTATTATGTACTGTATCTGATAGATGCAGGAAAAATCCATTCAGCCGATGTCAGCTGTTTGAAAACTTCGGACAAACCCCAAGAACAAACCTCAAGACTTAGGAAAAATGTCTTTAGCCCCGTTTCCACCCGCGGGTCTGGGTCGGGTCAGGCCGGATCAGGTGGGTTTTGGTACGGATGTGTTGGTTTGGCGTTGCGTCCCCACAGCAACCTCTACCTTTACTCTGGAGGCGCTGGACAGCGCTGCTACGTGATCGCGTGACATCATCGCCATGCAGCGCAACTGTTAGCTCCACCTCTTTGGTCCGGATCGGTTAGATCAGTACCCCTACCGAAGGGTGCCAAAAAAGTAGGCCGGGTCGGGTCGGATATAAGGGTACCCGTCCCAGTTTTTATCTGTGGAGACGCAAAAAAACGTGGACCGATCCGGCCCGACCCGACCCAGACCCGCTGGTGGAAACGGGGCTTTTTAGACCAGTGGCGTAGCCAGGATATTTTCATAGGGTGGGCCAACAGAAAATAGGCCGGACCAACTTTTTTTTCGGAGCAAAAAAAGTACTTGGCACAAATGCAGCATTTATTGATGATGATATTATTATTATTATTATTTATAATAATAATAATTATTCATTCTGCCTGCTACTTATTGTGTAAATGCTTTATGAAATGAATCCACAATAACAATCCACACTTTCACATAACCAGTTACATGTGTCTCATACGAACTAGTTTAGAGAAAATCTGTACAGTGTGCTCAACTCAACTTGTGAAGCTTTTTATGCACCACTTCAGAAACTATAACAGTAGACCTGTAACTTATACCTAATCAATAACAACCAATGAAACAATATCCTGTAATCATAGGCTAAAAGGGTAACAATAAGCTTTTGCAACAATAGTATAGCCTGACAATGTAACTTGTTCTTACTCACATCATTTCCACTGAAATGATTTGAGAAGATAATCACAAAGTCAGTAAGAAAGGAAAGAGGTAGGCTAGCACTAACAAAGCCTTCAAAAAAGTCATAACAGTACTTATAAAGGCATAAACGGCAAAATGAACAGCCTTTTTCCAGCAATCTGTCTTCATTTATCCAGAGGTGGATCATCTATGCTGCTCATTATGCATTAAAGGCTAAGCTACTTTGTGCCTATCTGCAGTGCACACATTCATAAAATGTATTTGAAGCCTAAATTTAAGCGTTTATGTAACAAACTGAGAATTAATATTTGAGCATGGAAGTTTTTTTTTTTTTTTTTATCTCCACCTGAAGTTTTTCTACTTGTTTGCAACAGTATAGTCTGGACTAGTTCTTGGATCTAAGAGCTCTGCATTAAATGTATATAAACATACATTAAAGGAGAAAAGAAATAATGGAAAAATACTTTATTAATCCCAGAAGGGAAATTCAACATTGTAAAAAACTCACTCTTATATACATACTTTTTATTATTATGTTATTATACATATATAACTAACTGCAGGCCAGAGTAAAGATTTTAAAACTGGTGTGACGTATTCAGATCTCTTAGTCCTGGTTAAAACATTTGCAGGAGCTGCAGATGTTTCTTTTGGGGAAATCCTGAGCTTTCCCTCGCTCGTAGACGGAAGGTTTTCACACAACAGTCGGGAAATCATTCCAGCTGAAGCGACTGGGCCCCGTCTGTATTGTAGCCGCACAGAGCCATCAGTCTGTCACAATAAAGTGCTGACTGCAAACGAGAATGCCGTATAAAGCGAAATATCTCCCCCTCCTCTCATTGTATTTCCACAATCCATTCCCCCTTAGCTCTTCGTCTTCAGGAAACTTGTGAAAGCGTAAGTACGGCTGTTTTTGTTCAAAACTTTGAGCACTGGGAAACACAGCAGAAGCTTTTATTTTTTTTCAACTGCGCTGCTGTTAACTTCCACGGAATGCCGTGACAGGAAATAGTTTTACTATGTCAGGCACTAAAATGGGCATTCAACTTGATGTTTTTCCACTTACTCCCTCACTTTTTTATTTAATTGAATGTTAAACTATTTTCAATGGCTTACTAAAAACGAGAGGTCGACCGATAGTGGATTTTTAAAGGCCGATATAATAACAATAGTTTGGAGCAGGAAAATGCTGATAGCCGATTAATCGGCCGATCCCCCCATGCAAAAAAATTCAAAGTTGTGTATAGCTGATGGATAAATAGCCTATATAGGCCATTAATAGATTTTTTTTAGAAACGAAACCATAGCTGTTAGAAAATTAAGAGGTCCGTCACATTTATGTGAGTGATGGCACTCTATGCCATAAAAATAATAATCACAGAACAATTTGTTTAACAGGCGTATAGTGAAGGAAGTTGGACTGTGGTTTTCTCATCCTCACATAATCAGGCTGTCACCACTAACCAGCTGTAGTGGAGGGTATGTTCAGATTTTATCTCCATTTTATCCATTTTAAACAGTCCTGTTATTAATCAACAAAGCTTTTTGTTTTTTAATGATCTTTTCTTTAAAAGAATAAATTCACAACAGGAATTCATTTATATTCATAACTAGGCTACATATTTTTCCACTGCAGCAACAGCAAAGTCACTATAAACTCAGTCTGGACACAAGAAAAAAACAAACGGAATATCAGCACTAAATGCCTCAAACCAGCTGTCAGCACAGTGGTGGAGGAATGATGATCTGGGCTTGTTTGCAGCCACAGGACCTGGGAAATCTGCAGGTCTGATACTGAACATAAAACCTTGGATTTCTTTATTTTTAAACTTGTCCTGTCCAGCATGGTAGCAGCAGAATGAAATGTATTCAACAGTATTTTATACGTTTGAATGTTTGCCTCGCTGGTGTATGAATGTGTGTGAATGGTCCGGTGGTGCTGGGAGGGGCCTTAGGCGTGAAATGGCTGCCACGCTTCTCAGTCTGCATCAGGGGGGGCTACATACGTAGCTTACCATCACCAAGTATGACTGAGGAGTGAAAGAATGATGGATCTACTATGAGCGCTTTGACTGTCCAGAAAAGCGTGATGTAAATCTAAGCCATTATTCTTCTTCTTATTATTATTATAACTTTGTGTTTTAGTGCTGGATGTTGTTTCTCTGAGTGCCAACCTTCCATGGAATGTAAATCATACTCAAATCCGCACTAGTTGTATTTCAGCGGTTTGAAGTCCTTGGATCCCTTTGTTGGATTACTTCACAGTATATGCAAGTTTTATAACGAGACAAACTTTGGTAGTGAACCGTTCATGATAAGTATGCTATTCCAGCTTTCAGCTAAGTTTGGGAGTATACAGGTCAGTTAACCCTTGTCTTTATAAATCACTTTCTTGGCAAGCAAAACAAGCTTTCCTATCTCTACATTCATCGGTGGCCATAAAACCTCAACATGGTCTCAAAGGTTTTGTTTTTGTTCAGATGACCTCAACATATTTTCTGCTCTAAGCTTACCAGGTGGCCTCAACGGCACCTTTTTCTTTTTCTTGTCTCTTCTCAATTTTATGGAGAAGGACTCCGTTTCTTCTGCATTCCTTACAGTCATAAAGGAAAACCAGTTTGCAGAAGCAGTCACCTATTAGCGGTGAGCAGGACAGGAGGGTAGGGGGTCTGATAAAGATTATAGATCTCGTAGCTTGGAGGCTTTTAGGTCAGGGTCAAAAGTCTGCTTTGATCAGAGTTTTAGTTCTCCATGTGAGGACGCCATATTATTCTTTGCAAGGCTGGTTTGAGGATCTATTGTTGCAGCATCTCCAAGATCATACGTCTTCAGTTCTGACTTTCCAACAGTTGTATGACTGTCAGCAGAAAGCAGGCCGTAAGGTTTCTGAAGTCTGATTGCTGATTTTCATACCGTCAGAGCACTGACCTGAAGCTAATGGCTGTAACCACCATCAGAGGAAAAAAAAAAACTATTACAAACCCAGTAACGAGTATTTGGTTTGTAAATCGTGTTGCTGTAATGTAAAATGGGTGCTTTTTAAAGCACTCAAGACTAGAGTCTACAAGAGTCCTTCAAGGATGGACGTGAAAATAGTGGGAAGTGTGGAAACTCCCACTCTGCGCCATAAACCTCAACAGATAAGTGACCATGGTTATCGGGCACAAGGGCTCATGGCAGAGAAGTCATACATGTTGTCCAATTATTAACTGAGTCAGTCTTTCACCAAAGATACTCCAGATCTTATCACATAAACCCATGCAGAGAGATCTTCAGCTCGGCTGCACAAGCTCTTCTCTAACAATCAGAAAGCTTACTAACAGCCCACTTTAAAAGTAAGCATTTTAATCCTCATGAAATAAATCAGAGGATTTCCTCTGAGGTGTGTCTTTTGATTGAAATTTTTATTGACATTTAATGACTGGAAAGTTAAAAATGATAGTTTTCCTGAAGTCTGCAAGACCCTACCTTTCCCCCTCCTCCTGCAGTTAGAGAGAGGGTTGACCATCGACTTATTTTAAATGGTTTGACTTTTAATGATGACGTAACTTAAAGGTATAGTCCGGCGTTCCCCCCCAGTAAAAAATAAACGTTAGACTTGAGCAAGTGAAATCCGTCTCAAACTCCGCCTTTGGGACTCAGCTCCCGTGCCGTGGTGCATTTGAACGCAACTCTCTCTCCCCCTGCCTGTAATTCGCTCTTTTGCATGGTTTGAGATTTCTGTTTATATCGGCAGCCAATGACAGAGCTAAGAGCATGACGTTGTGTGGAAATAAGCTCATGACTGGAGCAGGCGCCAGTCACTCCCAACTCTCGAAGGAAAAAGATAGAAAGAAAGAAAAAACTGTATATGCACCGAAGAAAAGGTAAGAGCTTCAGATAATGCAGTTTGGAAAACCAGGGTTCATAATAGTTTGGCTTGTAGCCGCTTCTGAGCTCTGAAGGAGAAGCTTGAAGTTGAATAGGTTAGCTAGAACGAGGCGGCCATTAGCCTGAGAGGGAGGAGCGCTAAGTTTGAATACTGTTTGCAAACAGAAACGCTGGAGGGACTTCGGACTCTACCTCCAACGTAAGGACAATTCGGTGTTTCAATGGTCTTTTGGACAAGTCAGGTTATTTCTTTCACATTAGTTTCTGATTGATTCCAGAACGCTTCATGAGTTAAATCGGGATAACTCACCATTCAGTGTAACTTCACACATATGTGGAAAATATGAGGCTGAATCTATTTTCTAATTCTTAAAACTGCACCAGATCTCCAGCGGCCCCAAGTGCTATCGCTCATAAAGTCACCTGTGTCTCAGGAGCGGTGGTGTCCAACTCTGTGATGGATAGTTTACCCTTCAGCTGACGGAGGCTTTCCAGCATTTCTATCTGTCCAGGAGGTTTACAATCCAGCCACTAAATGTGGTGTTAATTCAGAGACTCTTTCTGGTAAATCCACAATGATCCACGATAACACCATTATTTATCCCATCTTCATCATCAAAGCATCACTATCATTACGATGTTGCTAAGAGACCTCTATTTAGACCTGGAAATGATGACTTTCCTGTCCAACTTTCCACCAATCAGAGAGCTTAAATTGATGGTAACGTCCAACAAGGCGCAACCAAAGATCAACAAGTGAGCGGAAAGTTCTACGTGTGTCTGAAAAGAAGAAGATAATGATCCTCTATGACTGGAATAAAGAAAGAAGAGCTCTCTGATGCAGCTGAAGTGGAGTTGGTTTGTAAGGATAGAAGGTAAATAGAGAAATAACTGGAGATGAGGAAGAAGTGGAAATATGGAAATCGTTTCTGTTGTGTGTTTGTTTCAATGCCTCATCATTTCTTTTTTATTTCAAGAACTTTTATAAGTCAAACACAAACTCCTGCGCAGCACTTATCGAGTTCCTCATAAATTAATGTCACAGAACGCATGCAGGTTAAAAAAAAGAGAGCTTAGAGGTGTCATAACCTGGTATTTTACACACAAAATTCTCCTTAAATGATCTTTCAATGAATTTTTAATCATAGTTTGGTGGGAGGAAAATTTAATATTACTGCATTGCGATGCGTTTCAGCGGGGGAAGTATTGAAATTTTCACAGATGTCGCAGAATGTCACCAGATTGTGTTCATGTCAATGCTCTGCTAGAAACATATTTTTGGAGAAAAAGGTTGAGATCTTTCCCCCCCGCTGTATATGGCTATAGACGTCAATGGCAGTGAATGATAAGCTCAGTTTGACCTCTTTTCATCCCCCACTTTTTTTCTCGCGAGTTTAAGAACGAGAAGTAGGCTTGTCTGAAAACGCCTTCACGAGGCAAGCCTCACAAACCAAAACAAAGTTTGGTTTGTAGAACTCAGGAATGAGCAAGTGAAGGAAAATGATGCCCCAACAGAGAAAAAATATGATAAGGAGCTAACGGTGCGGTTGATGGAGAGAAAATGCGGAGTAAAAGGGCTGGACACTAATGAAAATAAGGAGCGGATGTCCAATGGTAACACCAAGAACTGTGTAGCTTGTTTAGCTATGTTAGCAGCTTGTCACCGTTCGCCTACCATTGTTTCCTTGTATCTTACACAAAAGATAAGTTACACAAGCAGCAATACTTAGCAACTGAACATCTTCACTGATGAATATAATCCATTGGTCCCTAGAGGTGCACCGATCGATCGGCAACCAACCGCAATCGGCTGATAGTGCCCCTATCGGTTTTGATCAGAGTTCTCAAAATAGATCAAAGCAACCCGATCCGATGACGTTTATAGTAACTACAGCGTTTTGGCGTTTGACGCACCTGACGCGCATCAGGCACGGGAAATACAGAGGAGACTCTGGTGAATCTCTTCACTCCACGGAGACAGTGGAGGATAAACTACGATCTGCGTCCAGTCCCGGTTTCCAAATGGCAGGTTGATGATCTGCTGTACCGACGGGGTTTAATGGGCTTATAATGACGTCCCGATGCAGGACTGCAGGTTGTTAAACTGGGCCGGTCAGACCAAAGCTGTGCCACCATCGGCCCGCAGCTCATGGAGTAAATGGTGAAACTCTCCAAACTCAGAACATCTCTGAACAATCTGATGAATCCACACACGGCACAGAAAAGCTCGACAACGTCGTCGTCTGGCCTCGTGGAGCAAACTGAGCCAATCAGCTGCTCAGGTTCATCCCCCATCATACAGACACATAGACCAAGGAAAACAACCGGGTTCATACACCACCACACTTAGACACTCTTGGGTCACTCATGTACATGGAACTGAATTTTTATAATCCACTGATAGAACTTGTCAGCATAATTAAACTAATAAGTAATTAAATGTACTAGAAAAACTTAATGAAAACAAGTGAGTTAGAGGAAAAGAAAAGTGTATATATAAAATGGGCAAGTATAAGACATAAAAGTGTATTTCTGATTGTATTCCACAGGCAACAATTATCAATACCAGATTCCTATTGACCCTTAGTTATTATATAGCATGACCAGACCATTTGCTTGTGGTGCTTATCAAGACCATTCCAAAGTTTCATCCCACATGAAGAAACAAAACAATGCTTCATGTTGGTTCGAAACTTTGGTGTTTTGAAATTTCCAAAACCTCTCAGCTGGCCTGAAAACCAAGATGATATGCAGATGAGAAAAGGCTTGGTCACTGTTGGTAGGAATAAGTTCTGGTTCTGGTTGGTCTTCATGGTGTCATCATTTTAGCCATAATCTGACAACTGAGGCTGAACTGGAACATGATTTCTGGATGATGACTGGGATTAAAGGTTCTGATGCTGACTGGGATTAAAGGTTCTGATGCTGACTGGGATTAAAGGTTCTGATGCTGACTGGGATTAAAGGTTCTGATGCTGACTGGGATTAAAGGTTCTGATGCTGACTGGGATTAAAGGTTCTGATGCTGACTGGGATTAAAGGTTCTGATGCTGACTGGGATTAAAGGTTCTGATGCTGACTGGGATTAAAGGTTCTAGATGCTGACTGGGATTAAAGGTTCTAGATGCTGACTGGGATTAAAGGTTCTGATGCTGACTGGGATTAAAGGTTCTAGATGCTGACTGGGATTAAAGGTTCTAGATGCTGACTGGGATTAAAGGTTCTGATGCTGACTGGGATTAAAGGTTCTATTGCTGACTGGGATTAAAGGTTCTGATGCTGACTGGGATTAAAGGTTCTGATGCTGACTGGGATTAAAGGTTCTGATGCTGACTGGGATTAAAGGTTCTAGATGCTGACTGGGATTAAAGGTTCTAGATGCTGACTGGGATTAAAGGTTCTGATGCTGACTGGGATTAAAGGTTCTAGATGATGACTGGGATTAAAGGTTCTGATGCTCACTGGGATAAAAGGTTCTGATGCTGACTGGGATTAAAGGTTCTATTGCTGACTGGGATTAAAGGTTCTGATGCTGACTGGGATTAAAGGTTCTGATGCTGACTGGGATTAAAGGTTCTGATGCTGACTGGGATTAAAGGTTCTAGATGCTGACTGGGATTAAAGGTTCTGATGCTGACTGGGATTAAAGGTTCTAGATGCTGACTGGGATTAAAGGTTCTAGATGCTGACTGGGATTAAAGGTTCTGATGCTGACTGGGATTAAAGGTTCTGATGCTGACTGGGATTAAAGGTTCTAGATGCTGACTGGGATTAAAGGTTCTAGATGCTGACTGGGATTAAAGGTTCTGATGCTGACTGGGATTAAAGGTTCTGATGCTGACTGGGATTAAAGGTTCTGATGCTGACTGGGATTAAAGGTTCTGGATGGTGACTGGGATTAAAGGTTCTGATGCTGACTGGGATTAAAGGTTCTAGATGCTGACTGGGATTAAAGGTTCTGATGCTGACTGGGATTAAAGGTTCTGATGCTGACTGGGATTAAAGGTTCTGGATGGTGACTGGGATTAAAGGTTCTGATGCTGACTGGGATTAAAGGTTCTAGATGCTGACTGGGATTAAAGATTCTGAATGCTGACTGGGATTAAAGATTCTGATGCTGACTGGGATTAAAGATTCTGAATGCTTAGGAATTTTAAGAGTTAACCATTTATTTTTAGTTCCCTCAAACTTTCTGTGCAGTAAATCGTTTTGCACATGTGTATGAGAAAAGAGACTGAAGGTAGAAATGTCAGTGATGATGAGAGATGCAGGTGAATCGGAGAACAAAGGGTGGCAGAGGAGGCAGTCGAGGACGTGAGCAAGGTCACTGGAAGGTTCCGGCTGCCATCACGCCAAACACAGCCACCGTCAGCGGGGGAACAGAGAGGCTGCTTTTACGTTTCATTTCACCAGCCACTCAGATTGCACTGAAGTCCAGGCCGATGAGCTGACCGGTGATGACTGATGGACATCTATCCTGCTCCTGCTCAAAAACAAATACAAACGCATTCACTGTGTTCAGTAAAAGTACAAAAGTACAGCTTAGTACTCTAACTGGAAAAGTCACAGCCTTATTCAAGAATTGATTACATCTTTTGCAATTATGTTTTTACTTTGGCTAGTAGTTTATGAAAGAAACTAAACCCTGGATCAGACTACATGATTTTTTTTTTATCATTGTTCATGATGGTCGCTATGTTAAATTAACAGATATTGTCATAAAATCGGACGGTGTCTTGTTACTCGTGTCGCAAAAGATGACACAAGACTGGTAGGCGGGACAAGCAGCTGTCAATCAGTCACTTGGTTTGGAGGCCTCTGAATTGA
>JALJCO010005767.1:42500-275345 GCA_023101725.1 Atherinomorus stipes
TATTTTTACCTGACAGTGTTTTGGTTTCACTGCATTGTTCTCATGTCTTCAGCCTTTGTTTTGGTTTGGCTGACTTTTTTTCTTCTTCGTGTCTCATGCATCTGCCACTGGCCACACCCTAACGGGATCTTACTGCCTGTATGTGTACGTTGTTGACCTGCAGTAGAGAGTGTGAATGCATTGCTGTGCATGAACAGCATGCACATGTGCTCTGCTACGCAGACCCTTGCACCCCTCTGCAGGAATGACTGTCTGCTTCACCGACTTAACGTGCACACCCCAGCTCATGAGCCATGGAGATCAGATAATGCGTCCCACTTAAACAGGAAAATCCCTGCAGTTGATGTAACTCTGCGTGCCCAGTCCTGCACGTCAAACATGTTCTGTGTTCAACACAGACTCTGCTGGCAGTGCCAGTCCCAGCTGCTGGAAAAGCTGACATCTTGCTGCTGTCCTCCAGAGCACAACACCTGTTTATGGCCGGCTTTTCTCCTGAAACCACGGAGCCACAGAAATGAGCTGGATGCAGGAAAGCCTGCAGACGGACCACGTTGATCTGCTTTCAGCCAGACATGTCAGCCTGCAAGTGCGGCTGGGGAGTAACCTCAGACTGGCCCTGGACCATCAGACCCTGGAACCATCAGACAGGCCCTGGACCATCAAACCAGCCATGGACCATCAGGCCGGCCCTGGAACCATCAGACAGGTCCTGGAACCATCAGGCCGGCCCTGGAACAGTCAGGCCGGCCTTGGAACCATCAGACAGGTCCTGGAACCTAGGGCTGGACGATATAAAAAAAAAAAAATTATCGATTAAAAAAAATCTATATCAATCGATATTTATCAAAAAAAAAAAAAAGCCATGATCAAATTAAAAGCTATTTTAGCTGCAGCCCTGGCCATTTTAGCTTTTTCTAAATGACATACTTATAATAAAGATCAAACTAAAGCCGTTTTCAGACTTGCATTGCGGAACATGAGCTGCTTCCTTGCGGTCTTATCGTGTCCCGGTGCTTTCATACATCACAAAATGTTGCAGAAAAGTCAGCAGAGCCCCGCTCTCCCTTCAACTCTGTCTAGAATATTTTCTTGTGCTTTCAGCCAAAACGACGTGCCGCAACATTTCCGCTCTTGTGACATGTAGACCAGCCGGTACATGTTTGCTACATCTCTGAGGTAAAAGAGCGATACGCATGTCTGAATGTAGCATTATAAAGGACAGAGTTCACAATATTACCGCTTTCCAGTGCAAGTCTGAAAGGGGCAAAACACTGAATTCCAGTTCAGCCTTTGCCTTAGTCTGCGTTTGTGATTGGTTTGGTGGAAGGAGTGACTGTAGTATTTGATACCTGATAGGCTACAACAGAAAACTGTGCTTCTATATTGAGCTTTTATTGACCCTCTTTTTTTTATATTGAAAAAACCTCTATCAATCGATATATATTGATATTGAATTATTGTCCAGCCCTACTGGAACCATCAGACCAGCCCTGGATCATCAGACAGGCTCTGGACCATCAAACCAGCCATGGACCTGGAGAGGGGCCCTGGATCATCAGACAAACCCTGGACCATCAGACCGGCCCTGGAACCATCAGACCGGCCCTGGAACCATCAGACCAGCCCTGGACCTGGAGAGGGGCCCTGGATCATCAGACAAACCCTGGACCCTCAGACCGGCCCTGGACCTGGAGAGGGGCCCTGGATCATCAGACCAACCCTGGACCATCAGACCCCCACATTATTTATTCCTGCTATCTGAAAGTTTCCAGTTTTTTATGGACTAAATGATGCAGCAACTTGAACCGGCAACAGCCCATCAGAAGTCATCAGATGTGTGTTGCCATAGCTAGGGATCATATTTCTATCTTCAGATCATATTTACTCAGGCAAGCAGCTGTGAAAATGAGAAGGAGACTGTCAAGCCTGGCAAGTGGTCCTAGACAAACTGCCTCAAAGTTTCCATGTGCTGTTATCCACACAAAAACTTCAGCTGTCAGTTGATGCTGTTCAGTGTTACCAGCTTGTTTGTGTGGTGTACCATGTTTATGTGGCTCTGTAACGTGTGAGGCAGTACAAGCTTACCATGTAGAGCCGGGGCCAGAAAGCAGAGATCTTTGCAGCAAATGTCTGAGTGTGTATTACTGGCCAGAAGCTTCTGAAACAGTGGTTCCCAAACTTGGGATCAGGGGCACCCATGGGGGTCGCAGGATGTTTTCAGGGGGTTGCCAGATCATTGTTAAAAGAAAAATTGGAGCCTACATTTATCAAATAAATTTGAGGGTTAAAGCATTATTAGAGATTAATTAAATTTGGCATTACCTCAGCGAGAGAAGCTGATTTTGGGCATGACACCAGAAAACACTGATCCTCCTTATTTATGAAGTTTGAGTTTTCAAGCCTTATATGTAGATTTTTTTTATCATTGACTGTCCAAAAACAAAGTTATACGGGGGGGGAGGGGCGGGGGGATCGGCAAGAATTGGCGATGTGATATGGAGCAGTAAGACAATATATTGCAATATTGTGTTTACAGCATAGTACTTAAAGGAGTCATCACCCGGAAACCCCACTTGTTCACGTTAAAACGTGTACTGGAACAGGACCTCAGTTATAACGTGCCAGAAACTCCGGAAAGTGAAAGTAACTTCGTCTTTGAGTGCGGGCGCTCTCTTCTCACCAGAATCGCCCACAAGCACACGCTCTCCACAGTACGCGGTTTGGATTTCTTTCTCCGAATGACGTGAACTAGAGAGGCTGCTAGCTGCTAAGCTAGCCTCTTTAGCGCCACCTAAAAACAGCTGATTACCTGCCGTGGAGTCGTTATGATCAGCTGTTATGACGTGAACTAGATAGGCTGCGAGCTAGCTGCTAAGCTAGCATCTTTAGCACCACCTAAAAGCAGCTTATTACCTGCCACGGAGTAGATCAGCTTTGTCAGAAAGAACCCCGGCATCATGAGGAGGAGGGGGGAGATTGCCATGCTGAGTTGCCTCGGCAGAAATTCAGCAGTTTTCGGTGCTTTAACAGGAGGGACAGCACTACCAGGGAGCAGTGGGTTATATGTATCAGTGAGGATGTGCAGTCGGTAAGTGTTGCTGCTTGTGTAACTTATTATCTTTTGTGACTTTTGTCACTTAAAACTGAGCAACATAGAGTAGGGCTGAAAGTCCCTCCTACAAACTTTGATCCCCCTTCAACTATCTCATCCAGCAGCTTGTGTGGAAGCAGATGGATGCTGAGCTGTTGCTGGGAGTCTGGAAAAATCAGCCATCTACAGCTGTGGGTTAACGTATGCAGGCTGATGTTAACGTTCAGGCTGATTTGTGGTGACATTCCTGATTGTGTTGTATCCCTGATGACCTCCATGTAACTGAAGACCAGCAGCCATGTTGCTTAAGTTATCACTTTAGATTATCAGGCTGCCAATAGAGCACGACTGGTTTTCAGCCTGCTAGAGTTTGTTACTGAAGCTTCAACTTAGTACTAATCAAATCAAGTTTATTTATAAAGCCCTCTACAGTACCCAATGGACACACAACGGGGGAAACAGTGGGAAATTTACCACTAAATCACCGGGCATTATGTAGCACACAGCCTGTTCAAGGCAACCGAGAGAGACATGGGTGGAAGTGTTCTTTTTGTTTTTTCATGCATAATCACCCATTAGCATTAAAAACAGGGTATGCTTGTTTATTCTTTTACAATTCCTGCCTCTAGTCCCTTTAAACTACACAACGGTTGTCATACATTGAAAAATTTTATCGATACAGAAAATATTTACATTTGTGAATGTTTTTGGACTCAGTAGCAGCCATTTCGCTGGTGATTCACAAATTTTTCCTTCCCCTTTGTTTGAAGGGTTATATACCCCTACCCCTTGTCTTAACAGGACTGATACACCCCTACTCCTCTGTCCTAACAGTACTGAGACACCCCTACCCCTTGTCTTAACAGAACTGATACACCCCTACTCCTCTGTCCTAACAATACTGAGACACCCCTACCCCTCTGTCCCCACAGGATTGAGACACCCCTACCCCTCTGTCCCCGCAGGATTGAGACCTCCCGACCCTTCTGTCCTACCAGGACTGAGACACCCCTACCCCTCCGTCCTTGCGTGTGCCGCAACCAAACGGGAATGTTGGCTACTGGTTTATTTGTTTGTTTGTTGTTGTGTTTTCATGATTTTGATTCTGTTTTAATCCCCCTGGTGTTTCTCCTCCTGTTTCTTGTTCTTTAAACAAAGCTGAAGCTCCTCTCAGCTGTAGTCGTGGTACAGAAACCTTCCATAGAAGAGAATGTGACTTAGGTCCCTACACAAATTTAGTTTCCCTCTCATGTTTTTTCCCATTTTTTTCATTTCAGACTCGACTAGAGTTGGACAAATATCTTCCTCAGGTCACCAGTCCTCTCTTGAGTCCTTCCACCGATACCGGGGACAAGAAGTACCGACGGGAGAGCGCCTCGGTGGTGGACGAGTACTTCTCGGAGGACAAGCCTCCCGCTCCTTACAGTGTCAACATCAACTTCATCCTGCCCAACACCACCCATCTCCGCACAGGCCTCTTCCGGCCCACCAGCAAGACCCTCACAGCACAGCAGATCAAGACGGAGCCAGGGCTGGAGGTGCCCTGCTCCCTCCCCACTAGCACCCAGGCCCTGCCAGACTTCACCTCTGTCTTCAGCGTGCCACCTGTAGTCAACAACGTCTTCATCAAATCAGACATGAGTTCTGGGGGCGTGGCGACCGTCGCTGTGGGGTCTCAGCAGCAGCCAAGTCTGGACACGGAGCTTCATATCGGACCCCCACCTCCCCAACCACAGGTCTACCACATGCCCGTTAACAGCTGCGCCGACCTCACCATGACTCTATCGCAAAACAGCACCTCGGCGCAGGGCTCCAGCAGGACCATGCTGAACCTCGGCAGTGTTGCTGTGCCCACCACCAACGGGAACTACATGATGGTGGAGCCCCCCCTGCAGCCGCCACATCACGGCTACTACCAGGCCCCTCCGAACAACACCTCCCAGCACACCGCACCCCACAGCCTGCCGCCCTCACCCCCAAACTCCCAGCCAGGGAGCCCGGACGGCCAGGCGGAGCTGCTCAGCCTCGCCCCCCAGCCTCCGCCTCCGTACCAGCAGCGCCTGGCAGGGATGAAGGTACCGGGGTTGTCTCCGCACGCCCTGCTGATGACGCACGGCCAGGGAGTCCTGACCGGCCCCAAATACAACCGGCGGAACAACCCGGAGCTGGAGAAGAGGAGGATCCACTTCTGCGATTACCCAGGTGAGCGGTCTGATGGGTCCGCAGGGGTCAGGGTCTGCACGGAAGCTGGTGTCTGCTCACATGGCCTACATCTGTTTCCCTGCTAGATTTAACTGTTTGATAAACAAGTTTCAGCAAAACCACTTCAGCAAGCTCCTTCAGCGCCAACATGGCTGCTGTTGTGTAAATACCCTCAGCAAAAGCGCAGATTCACATCTGTCAGCAGAAACCCGACTCTGAACCGCTTAAATGCCCACAGAGAAACTTCTCAGTTCATTCACACGTTTCTCCATCATAAATGAAGAAATTTAATTCTTATTCAGACTCATCTGAGTTAAAAGAAAAAACAAACAAACAATGCAGTTTAATAAAACCGCTTTGAAATGCTCTGTTTATCAGAGATCCTTACAGACTGGGATGTGGATTTGCTGTCAGGTTTTCCATGTGTGTGTGATATCAGATCCCATTTTCTCCTTTTACCCATGAAACTCTGCTGGATCAGCATCATCAGCAGTGTCTCAGGAACTATGGGTGGGGAAACGTACTGATGAATTGATGCATTGCCGTATTTCCCTGCACAGTTCAAAATGGTTTCAGCAAATCCTCTGCAGTGACGGGCCCCCAGACCTGTGAGGGTGCTGTGCAGGTTATTTATGCTGTATGCACAGAGGCCGCATTGGATCATGCAACAATATTGCAACCATTTTTTAATTTTCAGATGTTTTATTGTTCAAAATCGACACACTACCCATATGGGCATGAAAATGAATGTTTAGACATTGACAACAGAACCTCTACAGTATTTGTGTAATCCTACTTCATACTGAATAAACATCAAAGCAAACCATAATGAATCGAATAGAAATCTAATTGAACCATGAGGTTCTTGACCATATCCAGCCCTACCATAAACGGTAGTGTGTACCTCTGTGATGGATAGTTTACTCTTTAGGTGATCTATGGAGGTTTTCCAGCATTTCTATTCCATCCAGCAGGTTTACAATCCAGCCACTAAATGTGAGGTTTATTCAGAGACTCTATCTGGTAAACCCACAATAATCCATGATTACACCATTATTCATCATAGAAACATAAAAACATCACCATCACTACTATGTTGCCAAGAGACCACCAGACCTGGACATCAAGATGAAGATACTTTCTGACCAACTTTCCAGCAATCAGAGAGCTGAAATTGACGGTAACGTCCGATGAGGAGCAGCCAAAGATCAACAAGTGAGCAGAGAGTTCTATGTGTGTCTGAAAGACGAAAATAATGGTCCTGTATGGCTGGAATAAAGAAAGAAGAGCTTTGTGATGCAGCTGAGGTGTTTGTGAGGACAGAAGGTAAATAGCAGAAATAACTGGAGATGAGGAAAAAGGGAAACACAAGCCCTTTTCAGACTTGTACTGGAAAGTGGTAATATTGCAGCCTGTCCTTTATACCGTCTGCATTCAGACATGCGTTCCGGTCTTTTACCTCAGAGATGTAGCTGACATGTACCGGCTGGACTCCATGTCACAAGAGCGGAAATGTTGCGGTACATTTCTTGATGTCTGAAAGCAACTGGGATGCAATAAAGGCTGCTACATACTCCACGAGAAGCAAGAACTTTCTTCTTCATGTCGGGCTGCGAGAACAGAATGTCTTTTTTTTTTTTTCTCGCGGATGTGTTTGAGGACGGCTTGCGGCTTCAGCTGAGCAGAACTTTCTTCTTGTGGAGCTCTGAGAAGTATTGTGTGATTGGTCTGATATTTAAGGTGGGCGGGGTTAACACAAATGCTTGAAGCAGAAAGTTGTCACCTCCTCATTTCCACAGATGCGACATTGAACAGATAATTTGAATAAACAGCTGATCAAGGTTGTGAGAAAATATGAAAATGTAAACTACACACTTGGCATTTAAATACACAGACACCACTGTGTGTGCAACTCCGTCCTGCCACGGATGAAGTTTATTGTAAATGTATAATCACTGTGTCAATACAGTCACCCCTTCTCTTCCTCCCCGCATGCGCCCGGTCGCAGAGCTTCTTGTGGAGTATTAAATGACTTGACAAAAACAAACTTTTTTTCTTGTTCTTGCAGCCTCGCGGGCAAGAACAAAGTTCTCGCTTCTCGTGGAGTCTGGAACAAGCTTTAGTCCATAAGGAAGTGGCATGTTTGAAAAGACGAGTCCGTTTAAAGATCGGATGGACTTTACCATTCATGTTCTGCAATGCAGGTCTGAAAGCGGCTATGGAAATAGTTTCTGTTGTGTTTGTTTCAATGCCTGAAAGACTGGAGAGATGATATGCAGATGATATGGTGGTATTTCTACAGAGTTCTGGTTCTGGTTGGTCTTTATGGTGATATATCTATTGATACATTCATTTTACATCATTTTAGCCTCATAATCTGACAACTGAGGCTGAACTGATGTTGACTGAGATTAAAAACACAGCTTCTACATGGGTTTTTACATTTTAAAAATCCAAAACATCCAAACCAAAAATACAACAAATGTCTTGCAGCGTTCAGGGTTAGACTCCAGTTGTAATGGTACATTTCTGCTGACTGCTTCAACATTTCTCTGCTCTCCTCACAGGTTGCACCAAAGTTTACACTAAGAGCTCTCATCTGAAGGCGCACCAGAGGACACACACAGGTATGACAACGCTGCACTGCAGCTTTGGTTGCAGCTCAGCGACACTGTTGGCTAGCAGGAGATGGTGCTGCTGAGGTGGATGCATGGAAGACCAGTGAAGTAGGCTGGACACAAATCAACTAGCTACAATTCACCCGCTCTTAATTCATAATTGACAGGGATGGTTGGCTACATGATGACCAATCAGTTTAGGGATCAGGATCACGTGCACACCATCATTCGTGTCCAGAGAATGACGTCTTGTGTTCTGGCCTCACATTTTTACAGTAATCAAGCATCTGGGTGCATTTATTCCCCTTTGCTGTCCAGATTTTCTCAACCTATGGTGTTAAAGCTGCAGCCGTCACCATCAGTTGATTTAAGCCTAGTTATTGTCACATAGCCAGTTTCGATACACCCAGTAACGATAACAGAGATGAAGGACAACACAATAAAAGGGGAAAATAACAGCACGAACCTCAGTTTGCTTTAGTTTTTGTGTTTTGTCCAACATGTTTATGCATGTTCATACCTGTCCTCAGAGCTTCCCCAGAGAGGGAGAACAAAGACGAGAGGGAGGAGGGTAAAAGGGAGAAAGAGGAGGAAACGAGGGAAGACGGGCTGTTACATGAAGGCCAAACCAGTTACTCCAGCTTTTCAGTTCCTTTTCAGACTATGTAGATGGAGGGAGGTGGGGGGTTGGCAGGATGGCTTCCATGCTTCCTCGCTGTAAGGTGAAACCTGCAGATCCCCAGCAGCCTCAGACCTGCAGTCTGGAGATTACTCATGCCATGAAAGCTCTGGAGGAGGAGGACGAAGACCAACGCTCACACCAGTGCTTGGACAGATGACATGTCTGTGCTCATAAAGAGATAAACACAGTTTATGGATGGAGTGAGGAAGTTGGGCATGAAAGCAGCAGGACACAGCAGCACAAGACAAACAGACTCTGAAATCAGTTGTGAGAAGAGTACACAAGCGGAGGTGGGAGGACAGAACATACACAGATGTATGGTATATTTGGTGATTGGGGGAATTAGCATAAATAAACGAGCCAAAGCTAGCTGTCAGCTTAGACATGGTCTTCAGATCAGCAGCAGTAGCTGCAGGACAAGGTTTCATTCCACGTCGCTTGTGAAAACGTTCTGGACACTCGGTTCCACAGTTTTTGCTGCACTCAGGAAGATAAACTGGTTGATCATGTTTTCACCGGCATGCTTGGGCAGTAGTCGGATCACATCCACGTTCCTGATCATCCACAACCTTGAGAACATTTAGCACTGAGAGTGTTGCATTCACATATTTAAAGAAATTTAATTGAAACTTGGTTGCTGGTTGGCTCCTGTGCTGGTTGGCTGGTTGGCTTGTTAGCTGGTTAGCTTGTTAGCTGGCTGGTTGGTTGGCTCGTTAGCTGGTTGGCTCGTTAGCTGGTTGGTTTTCTGGCTGGCTGGTTGGCTTGTTAGCTGCTTGGCACGTTAGCTGGCTCATTGGCTGGATGGCTGGTCAGCTAGTTAGCTGGTTGGTTTTCTGGCTGGGTGGTTGGCTTGTTGGCTTGTTGGTTGGCTCTTTGGCTGGTTGGCTCGTTGAACTGAAGCTGAACTGAAGCTCTGCAGGAAAAAGAAGACTGCTCTGATAAAGGAGGATTCTGAGGGTTTACATCGAGTTACTTCAAGTTTTTACTTCTTATCTTTATTCATAGAATAGTAATAAGCTTCCATAAATGAATTTTTGATATGATAAAGCTTTCAAGCACCGTGGCACAGGTTGCATGTCTGTAAGCTGTTCTCTCAATCCAGCATCAGGACCAAGGAATAAACCGCAGAAGTTTAAGTTAAACACTTTCCAGCCCAGACTGCAGTTCTCTGACTCAGCAGCTGGATCTGCAGTCAAGTGTTGCAGCTTTTACAAACTCCCAATGTCATATAAGCACTGGACCCACAGCAGTCATGAGAACAAGCCTGAAAGACGTTACAGCCTGATTTACTTGCTGTGGTCACTAGCAACAGGCTCAGCCGGCCAAACCAGACTTGCCTAATCCTGCCATTCATTCAGGTGATGACAAATGAGTAAACAAAATACTGGGCTGACTGTCCTGAAGGCAGGAAATCATGCAACCTGGTAGGAAAGAAGACATTCAGCTGTTTTTTCTTCTGTCAGTAGAGCAGGGAACCGTTAAAAAATGTTCTATACCGGTAACGATACCTTCTCTTCGATACCGGTTCCTTAACTAGGGATGCACCGATCTGCCTTTTTTTGGATATTTGATGTTTCGGTATCTGCCAATACCAATACAGAAAAAGGAGTAAATAAACAGCATGGTATTGTCTGACGGCACACCTCGTTGTGTGGAAACAGACTGGGATCTTTCTTTTGTTCAAGGCAAAATCAGACTAGGCTTTAATTTTTTTTTTTACCTGGTTTTTAAAAAAGGAAGTAAATGTACTAAATTACTTATTTAACAACTGCACACACACAGCAATCTTAAATAAACTAACAATCTTAAAGCAGCCTCACAAGCTTGCTCACATATGTAAATATAACAAAACGTCCTGGTTCAGTCAGTGCAGTTAATAAATGTAAAATAATTAAAGGCTGAAACTGAGTAGAAACAACAGCCTAACCCTCCTCAGTCAAACGTGAAAATAAACAGGAACAAAACTTCTTTAAAATGGTTCAGTCAGTGCAATTAGAAATGTAAAATCTAGTTTAAAATAAACGGCCTAATAAAGGAGCTGAAATTTAGAAAAAAATATCTCCACTAGCTTGGTTGGTAGATAAATTCAAAACAGCAAATCATCTTTTTAAAATGGTTTAGTACAATAATGAAAATAGAAATGAAAGATCCACGACAAAAGCAGCTGAATAAACAAACGCTTAACCAGAGTTTTCATGGAGGTTATTTCCAAACAGCGGATTGGATTTTAAAAAAAACCCACAAAAACGCCTCTCCCTCAGCTGCACTGAACGCAGGTGGATACCCTCAGTATCAAACTTGTCATGTCCAAAAAGATTTAACAGTATTTCCTACTTTTCTCTTGTCGGCACCCGCGGGATTTTTTACCTGCGAAACGTGGAAACCAAACCACCACAGGACTCTTGTTGGAGCAGTGACAGAAAGGGACACGCCGGCCTTCTAGCAGCTAGCAGCTAGCCGCTAGCAGCTGCGACTCTGGCCTTGTAAACAAACAGCCTCCACGTGCTGCATCGGTCACTTAAAGGGGCAGCATAGAAATACACTGAATAGATCTGCACCTACGGATCGGGCCGTGGATCGGCTCATTTTTACACATTCTGATTTTTACCGATCTATGATTTTTTCTACATTGGAGCCGATCCTGATCTGAAGATTGGATCGGTGCATCCCTATCCTTAAAAATATTTTTTACGAATCAGTTTAAAGTGGGAGTGGATAGCGTAGTGGTTAATGTCGCGGCAGACCCGGGTTCGAGTCCCCGACACAGCACTCATGTGAACCACTGTGGACCCTTGAGCAAGGACATTAAACCCCCCCCCCCCACCACCACCACCATCTGCTCCCTGGGCGCTTTAAATAGCAGCCCACTGCTCTCTGGTTCAACCTGAGATGGATGAAATTGCAGAGAATGAATTTCCTAATTGGGATGAACAAAGTATATATATAAAAAAAAGAAAAGGCAGGGTAGGGGATCCTGGAAAAACAGTTTGAGCAAGCTACATTTTAAACCTCCCCCCAAGGGTTGGGCTTGATGGTGAGCACCTGCTAGCCGGGTCTGCACCCCTGGGCCAGGCTGGGCACAGTCCACAGAGGCAATGTCAACTTTCTTCCCATTCACTCACCACCTCCAGGAGGGGTCAAGGAGGTCGGGTGGTGGCCAAAGGCGAGGACCCTGGTGGTCTTGTCGTTGCACAACACCTTCGCTATCTGATCAGAAGTGCTGTACAGTTGGTTCAGCCAGCTCAAGCGAGAGAGCCGGAGGATGCAGCAAATGATCACAGGAGCGTCGCTGAAGGTTACACGTTTATTTCAAGATAACTTGGTGATAAACCATAGTGAGCTGTGTAAATCAGACTCCACTTCTGTGTCCGGCGGTCAAGTTTATCTCAGTGTCTACTCCTCCAAGCTTGAGTTCCGTCCAGAGCTCCCCAGCCCCATTTCCTGGTTTTGTCTGCCCTTTTAAGACCTGGCTTAAAGTCCATCCCCTTCCGGTGGCTTGTACTGTAGTCCTTCCCTGTGCTGCACTGAGAGATGCCCCAACTGAACTACAGGAACCATCAGCCCTTTGAGTCTGCTAAAGACACGTCTGCATTAAAGTGATCTTCCATTGTTTACATTCCTAAGCAGCTATCAAATGCCACGTCGAGTTAAACTGTCGGTAGGACACCGTAATCTACTGTTGTGTCCTTGCCATGTAGTCTTAAACAGTCAGTAAACCACCACAGTCTGGCCCTCAGTTACAGGACCTGGAACATCACTCTCTCCCTTTTTGCTTTGTAAAAGGGACTTGTTTTACGTTTTCATCTGTGACTTGATTTGAGGTGAGCGCGAGACTGGGAGAAGCTCCGTGAAGGTTTCAGGAGAGCTGGGAATCAAACCTCCAACACAGCATGGATGGTGTGGCTCAGGTCACTGTTCTCACCCAGATATGATCAGCTGCAAGCATAAACACACGTTTGTTAATGATCAGGATCAGAATCCAACAAACAGCTCCGTCAGAGGTGTGCGTACACTCGTATGATTTTCAGCTGTAAATACCAGAGAGGGGTGTGGGGGCAAACTTGACCGTGGCTGCAGCACCGCTTCAGCTCTTCATTCTCACTTTAGTCATGGTTTTAATGAGTGTGTGTAAAGAGTGCTATCGGGCGGATTAGGGAACCCTTCAGCCCTCTTCACAAACACTAACTAGGCTGATAAAGCTGAGAGCTCCACAAAGAGTTTATGAGCGGCATGGAGAACCTGAAAGTGTTTGCTCTTTGACTCAGTAAAAAGCAGGCAGAGATGGTTATAAAATATTATTACACTTCAGATGCATATTACAACAGACTATGTTGGTCTGGAGAAGAGGACCAACAATGAAGGCTTTTATGAGGAGCAAGTCCTTGATTTAAATAAGCTTTTGTCCTTGTTCAGAAGTTAAGGGAGGTATTCATCTCTAATGCAGCAGGTTGAGAGAAACTTGCAGCCTCTCAGAGTAAATATGTTCACGTATAAAACACGCCACAAAAGCTTTTTGTTCCGAGTGATTGATGCACCGTCGTTGGACTTTTCTGACTGCGTTTTGTTGTGAATGTGAGACTGTGTGTTTATCCATTATGGTTTATGATGTGGTCACAGTACATGAGCTTATTAACGTACTTGCGGTGGTGAGAGATAATGCTGTAGTTTGACCGTTTCTAATCAGACACCTGATCAAACAGCTGCTGTCTGTCCTACACAAAAGTCTGCCAAGGCTTTTGAGGCTGTTATTTCTGCACTTTCATTGAGAATCAGAGCAGTTCTGCAGGTTGGAGGCTATATTTTCTGTGTTTTCACTAAAAACCAGAGCAGTTCTGCAGGTTGGAGGCTGTTATTTCTTTATTTTTACTGAAGAACCAGAGCAGTTCTGCAGGTTGTAGGCTGTTATTTCTTCATTTTCACTGAAAATCAGAGCAGTTCTGAGGTTGTAGGCTGTAATTTCTTCATTTTCACTGAAAACCAGAGCAGTTCTGCAGGTTGTAGGCTGTTATTTCTTCATTTTCACTGAAAACCAGAGCAGTTCTGCAGGTTGTAGGCTGTTATTTCTTCATTTTCACTGAAAACCAGAGCAGTTCTGCAGGTTGTAGGCTGTTATTTCTTCATTTTCACTGAAAACCAGAGCAGTTCTGCAGGTTGTAGGCTGTTATTTCTTCATTTTCACTGAAAACCAGAGCAGTTCTGCAGGTTGGAGGCTGTAATTTCTTCATTTTCACTGAAAACCAGAGCAGTTCTGCAGGTTGGAGGCTGTAATTTCTTCATTTTCACTGAAAACCAGAGCAGTTCTGCAGGTTGGAGGCTGTTATTTCTTCATTTTTACTGAGAATCGGAGCACTTCTGCAGGTCTGAGGCTTTCGTTTCTGCGTTTCACTGAGTCAGAGCACTTCTGCAGGTCTGAGGCTGTTACTTCTGCGTCTTCATTGAGAATCAGAGCAGTTCTGCAGATGTGAGGCTGTTATTTCTGCGTTTCAATTGAGAATCACAGCAGTTGTGCAGGTCTGAGTAGGCCTGGGACGATAACCAAGTTTGCTGGAGGATATATTAGGGCTGGACGATATAGGAAAAAAAGATTATCTATAAAAAAAAATCTGTATTGATCGATATCGATATTTATCAAAAAAAAAAAAACATTATCAAACTCAAAGCTTTTTTAGCTGCAGCCCTGGCCATTTAAGCTTTTTCTAAATGACATACTTATAATAAAGATCAAATTAAAGCCGTTTTCAGACCTGCATTGTGGAACATGAACGGTAAAGTTCATCCGCTCTTTAAACGGACTCGTCTTTTCAAACATGTCACTTCCTTACGGACTTATCGTGTCCCGGCACTTTCGTATATCAGGAAATGTTGCAGAAAAGTCAGCACAGCCCCCCCGCTCTCCATTCAACTCTGTCTAGAATATTTTCTTGTGCTTTCAGCCAAAACGATGTGCTGCAACATTTCCGCTTTTGTGACATGTAGACCAGCCGGTACATGTCCGCTACATGTCTGAGGTAAAAGAGCGGTACGCATGTCTGAATGCAGCGTTATAAAGGACAGAGTTCACAATATTACCACTTTCCAGTGGAAGTCTGAAAGAGGCATAACACTGAATTCCAATTCAGCCTTTGCCTTAGTCTGTGTTTGTGATTGGTTTGGCGGAAGGAGTGACTGTAATATCATGCTACCTGATAGGCTACAGAAAACTGTGCTTCTATATTGAACTTTTATTGACCCTCTTTTTTTTATATTGAAAAATCCTCTATCGATCGATATATATTGATATTGAATTATTGTCCAGCCCTAGGATATATTGTCCCACATAGTATTGACGATAAACGATGATATTGTTGACTTTACCAAGACCAAAATAACCACTTATGTAATGTTAATATATCATAGTAATGCAAGTACATCCTTTCAAATGCAACAATTAAACTTTCATTTCACACTGGAATGTCTAGAACCAGAACTTTTAAATATCCTAAATAAACAAACAAAAAACAACAACTATAAAATTGAAAAAGGACTCTGTTGAAGGTCTCTGTTAGAAAATTTGCACAAAAAAACAATAAACTAGACCCACTTTCTCAAAAACACTAAATACAATGGCCTATCCAGTCTCAAACAAAACTGGACCTTAATGATAATCATAATTATGATTATTATTATTATTACTAACGATGACGATGTGTTGACTGTCGGCAGATGGCTCTACAACAGCCCCCCCCCCCCCACCTTATCCCCCAGTTGATTGTGTGTTCAAGTGGCCATGCAAGTTCGTTGTGTTGCCTCTCTTTTGGCGCTACCATTTTTAAACAGAGTCGGCATACTTGCTTTTCTGTGCTCGGCTTTGCTTTTCTATGCTCCTCGAAGATCACCTGCTGCGGGTCCCGTCCGTATGTGCGCTTGTGGCTTCGCCTCCTCCCACACAAGATCCTGAATGACTGACAAGACGGTTCATTCCCTTCATTTAATTTTACTAAGCCCGAAAAGCGCCCAGGTGCTAAGACCGATGCACAGAGTGAACCCTCCTGTCATCCAGAGTGTTAGGAGGAGAGAGAGACGTGGAAAACAAATACACGCATACAGATGGCGGAAATATTATTGACTTCACTTTCATTTATCCTGTGATTAATTGATTTATTGATTATCGCCCGAGGCTTAGGTCTGAGGCTGTTATTTCTGCGTTTTCACTGAGAATCAGAGCAGTTCTGCAGGTCTGAGGCTGTTATTTCTGCATTTTCACTGAAAATCAGAGCAGTTCTGCAGGTCTGAGGCTGTTATTTCTGCGTTTTACTGAAAATCAGAGAGTTTTGAGGTTTGGGGTTTTTTTTTTTTGTTTTTTATTAAAAAATTTTTTTTTTTCACTGAAAATCAGAGCAGTTCTGCAGGTTTGTCAGTGTTGGTGTGGTCTCACGTCTGCAGTAAATTATGTCCAGGACCCCCCTTTCCTTTCTAAGATGGAGACAAATGGCAGCATGTGTGAATGGATGGAGGTCCAGGTTTTCATCTACGCTTTTTGGCAGCTTGTCTAGGAATATATGGCAGTCAAGTGTTTGCTCTGTGTGCATATGTGTCGTATTTCACCGGGCTGTTTTCCAGCCTTCAGGGATAATAGTCTGAGAGAGCTTTTGACCTCAACATTGGACCTAAAGAGCAAAACCAAACACACCTGTGAATTGAGAGCCTCAACCTTTTATCAGACACCATTTGTACTCCAACTCCATCAATAACGAGCTGTTGGAGCCGGATTTGGTGCAGATAAGAGGATGGAGTGCTCTGATTCTCAGTGAAACCGCAGAAATAACAGTTGGCTAACTGGTGAGTCAGCTTAGATTGTTTTAGACATTAAATTAATAAGTGTTTGGGTGTTGATCTCTTAACCTCCTTGTTGTTCTTCTGGTCACCTCTGAAACAGCCTTTTGCTCTTTGGACTCCATCGCTGTCGTAATGGCTGTCACTGAGTGATTGATGCTTGGTAGGAGAGGCTATCTAATCAGCACTAGCAGGGTCCGTGATGGTAATGAGCACTTAATGACCCACGCAGCAACGCAGCACTCTCTCTCCACAGTGGTTGGCTGAGTCGTTTCCGCTCAGCAAACACCGCTGAACCAAAGGTTGAGGAGAACTCGGAATTATTACAGCTCTTTGTTTTGGACTTGACCTGCGATTATGAAAATACAATAAATGGTTTAATGTTTAGTTTAAGTCATAAACCGCCTGCCTTGTGGCGGAGGGACGTATGGTTTACCTTTCTTCTCTTCAGCTGTTTGTGTTCGTGCTTCATATTGATTCTCACACATTAATTTCCCCCTCAGCAATGAGAGAGGACATTTTCTCTCCTTGTGTGCATACCAGCCTATTCAGGAGAGCTTTTTTCTCTTTGTTGATGATTAGCTGAGTATTTGGCAATAACGCGCTGTGACAGAGCGGAGAAATGCCAGTGTTTGGGTGCAGTGGGAGAACTGTCTTACATTTACTGGGCTTCTTACCCCTGTTTTCCACCTGGAGGGCAGGTGCACAAATAGAGCCAAATTCTCGTAATAAAAATTAGGTGGTCATCTCAGCAGATGAAGTCTTTCCCACCAGCCCCAAAGCACCGAGCGCACGGCACACGAATCGGCTTGTGCAGCAATCGTTTCGGCGTCAGGTCTTATTTTTGTGCTTGCCAGGGGCGGAGCTAGACATTGTCATCATCAGGGGCTTAGCCCACAAAAAGATTCATCATTAAAACTAACATCGGACTAAACAAGGACTCACTGAGCAGAATTCACAGTACCAGTTCTAAACCAGGACTCATTCAGGACAGTATTTACAAAACCAGTTCTAACCAGGACTCATTCAGGACAGGATTTACAAAACCAGTTCTAAACCAGGACTCATTCAGGACAGTATTTACAAAACCAGTTCTAACCAGGACTCATTCAGGACAGCATTTACAAAACCAGTTCTAACCAGGACTCATTCAGGACAGCATTTACAAAACCAGTTCTAACCAGGACTCATTCAGGACAGTATTTACAAAACCAGTTCTAACCAGGACTCATTCAGGATAGCATTTACAAAACCAGTTCTAACCAGGACTCATTCAGGACAGCTTTACAAAACCAGTTCTAAACCAGGACTCATTCAGGACAGTATTTACAAAACCAGTTCTAAACCAGGACTCATTCAGGACAGGATTTCCAAAACCAGTTCTAACCAGGACTCATTCAGGACAGCATTTACAAAACCAGTTCTAACCAGGACTCATTCAGGACAGCATTTACAAAACCAGTTCTAAACCAGGACTCATTCAGGACAGCTTTACAAAACCAGTTCTAACCAGGACTCATTCAGGACAGCTTTACAAAACCAGTTCTAACCAGGACTCATTCAGGACAGCTTTACAAAACCAGTTCTAAACCAGGACTCATTCAGGACAGCATTTACAAAACCAGTTCTAAACCAGGACTCATTCAGGACAGCTTTACAAAACCAGTTCTAACCAGGACTCATTCAGGACAGCTTTACAAAACCAGTTCTAACCAGGACTCATTCAGGACAGAATTTCCAAAACCAGTTCTAAACCAGGACTCATTCAGGACAGCATTTACAAAACCAGTTCTAACCAGGACTCATTCAGGACAGCTTTACAAAACCAGTTCTAACCAGGACTCATTCAGGACAGCATTTACAAAACCAGTTCTAACCAGGACTCATTCAGGACAGCATTTACAAAACCAGTTCTAACCAGGACTCATTCAGGACAGTATTTACAAAACCAGTTCTAACCAGGACTCATTCAGGATAGCATTTACAAAACCAGTTCTAACCAGGACTCATTCAGGACAGCTTTACAAAACCAGTTCTAAACCAGGACTCATTCAGGACAGCATTTACAAAACCAGTTCTAAACCAGGACTCATTCAGGACAGCATTTACAAAACCAGTTCTAAACCAGGACTCATTCAGGACAGCTTTACAAAACCAGTTCTAACCAGGACTCATTCAGGACAGCTTTACAAAACCAGTTCTAAACCAGGACTCATTCAGGACAGCATTTACAAAACCAGTTCTAAACCAGGACTCATTCAGGACAGTATTTACAAAACCAGTTCTAAACCAGGACTCATTTAGGACAGTATTTACAAAACCAGTTCTAACCAGGACTCATTCAGGACAGCTTTACAAAACCAGTTCTAACCAGGACTCATTCAGGACAGTATTTACAAAACCAGTTCTAAACCAGGACTCATTCAGGACAGTATTTACAAAACCAGTTCTAACCAGGACTCATTCAGGACAGCTTTACAAAACCAGTTCTAAACTAGGACTCATTCAGGACAGGATTTCCAAAACCAGTTCTAAACCAGGACTCATTCAGGACAGTATTTACAAAACCAGTTCTAACCAGGACTCATTCAGGACAGCTTTACAAAACCAGTTCTAACCAGGACTCATTCAGGACAGCTTTACAAAACCAGTTCTAAACCAGGACTCATTCAGGACAGCATTTACAAAACCAGTTCTAACCAGGACTCATTCAGGACAGCATTTACAAAACCAGTTCTAACCAGGACTCATTCAGGACAGCATTTACAAAAACCAGTTCTAACCAGGACTCATTCAGGACAGCATTTACAAAACCAGTTCTAAACCAGGACTCATTCAGGACAGCATTTACAAAACCAGTTCTAACCAGGACTCATTCAGGACAGTATTTACAAACCAGTTCTAACCAGGACTCATTCAGTACAAAATTTCCAAAACCAGTTCTAACCAGGACTCATTCAGGACAGCATTTACAAAACCAGTTCTAAACCAGGACTCATTCAGGACAGCATTTACAAAAAACCAGTTCTAACCAGGACTCATTCAGTACAAAATTTCCAAAACCAGTTCTAACCAGGACTCATTCAGGACAGTATTTACAAAACCAGTTCTAAACCAGGACTCATTCAGGACAGTATTTACAAAACCAGTTCTAAACCAGGACTCATTCAGGACAGTATTTACAAAACCAGTTCTAACCAGGACTCATTCAGGACAGCTTTACAAAACCAGTTCTAAACCAGGACTCATTCAGGACAGGATTTCCAAAACCAGTTCTAAACCAGGACTCATTCAGGACAGTATTTACAAAAACAGTTCTAACCAGGACTCATTCAGGACAGCTTTACAAAACCAGTTCTAACCAGGACTCATTCAGGACAGCTTTACAAAACCAGTTCTAAACCAGGACTCATTCAGGACAGCATTTACAAAAACCAGTTCTAACCAGGACTCATTCAGGACAGCATTTACAAAACCAGTTCTAACCAGGACTCATTCAGGACAGCATTTACAAAACCAGTTCTAACCAGGACTCATTCAGGACAGCATTTACAAAACCAGTTCTAAACCAGGACTCATTCAGGACAGCATTTACAAAACCAGTTCTAACCAGGACTCATTCAGGACAGTATTTACAAAACCAGTTCTAACCAGGACTCATTCAGTACAAAATTTCCAAAACCAGTTCTAACCAGGACTCATTCAGGACAGCATTTACAAAACCAGTTCTAAACCAGGACTCATTCAGGACAGCATTTACAAAACCAGTTCTAAACCAGGACTCATTTAGGACAGTATTTACAAAACTAGTTCTAACCAGGACTCATTCAGGACAGCTTTACAAAACCAGTTCTAAACCAGGACTCATTCAGGACAGTATTTACAAAACCAGTTCTAAACCAGGACTCATTCAGGACAGTATTTACAAAACCAGTTCTAAACCAGGACTCATTCAGGACAGTATTTACAAAACCAGTTCTAAACCAGGACTCATTCAGGACAGTATTTACAAAACCAGTTCTAACCAGGACTCATTCAGGACAGCTTTACAAAACCAGTTCTAAACCAGGACTCATTCAGGACAGGATTTCCAAAACCAGTTCTAACCAGGACCCATTCAGGACAGCTTTACAAAACCAGTTCTAAACCAGGACTCATTCAGGACAGTATTTACAAAACCAGTTCTAAACCAGGACTCATTCAGGACAGGATTTCCAAAACCAGTTCTAACCAGGACTCATTCAGGACAGCATTTACAAAACCAGTTCTAAACCAGGACTCATTCAGGACAGTATTTACAAAACCAGTTCTAACCAGGACTCATTCAGGACAGCTTTACAAAACCAGTTCTAAACCAGGACTCATTCAGGACAGGATTTCCAAAACCAGTTCTAACCAGGACTCATTCAGGACAGCATTTACAAAACCAGTTCTAACCAGGACTCATTCAGGACAGAATTTACAAAACCAGTTCTAACCAGGACTCATTCAGGACAGTATTTACAAAACCAGTTCTTAACCAGGACTCATTCAGGACAGCATTTACAAAACCAGTTCTAAACCAAGACTCATTCAGGACAGCTTTACAAAACCAGTTCTAAACCAGGACTCATTCAGGACAGTATTTACAAAACCAGTTCTAAACCAGGACTCATTCAGGACAGTATTTACAAAACCAGTTCTAAACCAGGACTCATTCAGGACAGTATTCACAAAACCAGTTCTAACCAGGACTCATTCAGGACAGCTTTACAAAACCAGTTCTAAACCAGGACTCATTCAGGACAGGATTTCCAAAACCAGTTCTAAACCAGGACTCATTCAGGACAGCATTTCCAAAACCAGTTCTAAACCAGGACTCATTCAGGACAGTATTTACAAAACCAGTTCTAAACCAGGACTCATTCAGGACAGTATTCACAAACCAGTTCTAAACCAGGACTCATTCAGGACAGAATTTCCAAAACCAGTTCTAACCAGGACTCATTCAGGACAGCATTTCCAAAACCAGTTCTAACCAGGACTCATTCAGGACAGCATTTACAAAACCAGTTCTAAACCAGGACTCATTCAGGACAGTATTTCCAAAACCAGTTCTAAACCAGGACTCATTCAGGACAGCATTTCCAAAACCAGTTCTAAACCAGGACTCATTCAGGACAGAATTTACAAAACCAGTTCTAACCAGGACCCATTCAGGACAGTATTTACAAAACCAGTTCTAACCAGGACTCATTTAGGACAGTATTTACAAAACCAGTTCTAAACCAGGACTCATTCAGGACAGCATTTCCAAAACCAGTTCTAAACCAGGACTCATTCAGGACAGTATTTACAAAACCAGTTCTAAACCAGGACTCATTCAGGACAGCATTTCCAAAACCAGTTCTAACCAGGACTCATTCAGGACAGTATTTCCAAAACCAGCTCTAAACCAGGACTCATTCAGGACAGCATTTCCAAAACCAGTTCTAAACCAGGACTCATTCAGGACAGTATTTCCAAACCAGTTCTAAACCAGGACTCATTCAGGACAGCATTTCCAAAACCAGTTCTAACCAGGACTCATTCAGGACAGTATTTCCAAAACCAGTTCTAACCAGGACTCATTCAGGACAGCATTTCCAAAACCAGTTCTAACCAGGACTCATTTAGGACAGTATTTACAAAACCAGTTCTAAACCAGGACTCATTCAGGACAGTATTTACAAAACCAGTTCTAAACCAGGACTCATTCAGGACAGTATTTCCAAAACCAGTTCTAAACCAGGACTCATTCAGGACAGTATTTACAAAACCAGTTCTAACCAGGACTCATTCAGGACAGTATTTACAAAACCAGTTCTAACCAGGACTCATTCAGGACAGTATTTCCAAAACCAGTTCTAAACCAGGACTCATTCAGGACAGTATTTACAAAACCAGTTCTAACCAGGACTCATTCAGGACAGCATTTACAAAACCAGTTCTAAACCAGGACTCATTCAGGACAGTATTTACAAAACCAGTTCTAACCAGGACTCATTCAGGATAGAATTTACAAAACTAGTTCTAACCAGGACTCATTCAGGACAGCATTTACAAAACCAGTTCTAAACCAGGACTCATTCAGGACAGTATTTACAAAACCAGTTCTAAACCAGGACTCATTCAGGACAGGATTTCCAAAACCAGTTCTAACCAGGACTCATTCAGGACAGCATTTACAAAAACCAGTTCTAAACCAGGACTCATTCAGGACAGTATTTACAAAACCAGTTCTAACCAGGACTCATTCAGGACAGCTTTACAAAACCAGTTCTAAACCAGGACTCATTCAGGACAGGATTTCCAAAACCAGTTCTAACCAGGACTCATTCAGGACAGCATTTACAAAACCAGTTCTAACCAGGACTCATTCAGGACAGAATTTACAAAACCAGTTCTAACCAGGACTCATTCAGGACAGTATTTACAAAACCAGTTCTTAACCAGGACTCATTCAGGACAGCATTTACAAAACCAGTTCTAAACCAGGACTCATTCAGGACAGCTTTACAAAACCAGTTCTAAACCAGGACTCATTCAGGACAGTATTTACAAAACCAGTTCTAAACCAGGACTCATTCAGGACAGTATTTACAAAACCAGTTCTAAACCAGGACTCATTCAGGACAGTATTCACAAAACCAGTTCTAACCAGGACTCATTCAGGACAGCTTTACAAAACCAGTTCTAAACCAGGACTCATTCAGGACAGGATTTCCAAAACCAGTTCTAAACCAGGACTCATTCAGGACAGCATTTACAAAACCAGTTCTAAACCAGGACTCATTCAGGACAGTATTTACAAAACCAGTTCTAAACCAGGACTCATTCAGGACAGTATTCACAAAACCAGTTCTAAACCAGGACTCATTCAGGACAGAATTTCCAAAACCAGTTCTAACCAGGACTCATTCAGGACAGCATTTCCAAAACCAGTTCTAACCAGGACTCATTCAGGACAGCATTTACAAAACCAGTTCTAAACCAGGACTCATTCAGGACAGTATTTCCAAAACCAGTTCTAAACCAGGACTCATTCAGGACAGCATTTCCAAAACCAGTTCTAAACCAGGACTCATTCAGGACAGAATTTACAAAACCAGTTCTAACCAGGACCCATTCAGGACAGTATTTACAAAACCAGTTCTAACCAGGACTCATTTAGGACAGTATTTACAAAACCAGTTCTAAACCAGGACTCATTCAGGACAGCATTTCCAAAACCAGTTCTAAACCAGGACTCATTCAGGACAGTATTTCCAAAACCAGTTCTAAACCAGGACTCATTCAGGACAGCATTTCCAAAACCAGTTCTAACCAGGACTCATTCAGGACAGTATTTCCAAAACCAGTTCTAACCAGGACTCATTCAGGACAGCATTTCCAAAACCAGTTCTAACCAGGACTCATTTAGGACAGTATTTACAAAACCAGTTCTAAACCAGGACTCATTCAGGACAGTATTTACAAAACCAGTTCTAAACCAGGACTCATTCAGGACAGTATTTCCAAAACCAGTTCTAAACCAGGACTCATTCAGGACAGTATTTACAAAACCAGTTCTAACCAGGACTCATTCAGGACAGTATTTACAAAACCAGTTCTAACCAGGACTCATTCAGGACAGTATTTCCAAAACCAGTTCTAAACCAGGACTCATTCAGGACAGTATTTACAAAACCAGTTCTAACCAGGACTCATTCAGGACAGCATTTACAAAACCAGTTCTAAACCAGGACTCATTCAGGACAGTATTTACAAAACCAGTTCTAACCAGGACTCATTCAGGATAGAATTTACAAAACTAGTTCTAACCAGGACTCATTCAGGACAGTATTTACAAAACCAGTTCTAAAACAGGACTCATTCAGGACAGTATTTACAAAACCAGTTCTAACTAGGACTCATTCAGGATAGAATTTACAAAACTAGTTCTAACCAGGACTCATTCAGGACAGTATTTACAAAACCAGTTCTAACCAGGACTCATTCAGGACAGTATTTACAAAACCAGTTCTAACCAGGACTCATTCAGGACAGTATTTACAAAACCAGTTCTAAAACAGGACTCATTCAGGACAGGATTTACAAAACCAGTTCTAACTAGGACTCATTCAGGATAGAATGTACAAAACCAGTTCTAACCAGGACTCATTCAGGACAGTATTTACAAAACCAGTTCTAAAACAGGACTCATTCAGGACAGCATTTACAAAACCAGTTCTAACTAGGACTCATTCAGGACAGCATTTACAAAACCAGTTCTAACTAGGACTCATTCAGGATAGAATTTACAAAACTAGTTCTATCCAGGACTAAACCAGGACACAGTCAGGGAAATATTCATAAATTTAACCAAAAATATAAAGAAAAACTGTTTTTAAAAATGCTACTTCACCCAAAGTAAATATGTCCTAAAATATAATCATCTTGTGTGTGGTGGGGCTGGGGGGTGTATCGTTGTCGTGTCTGTGTCGGGATGTGGGCATCCGGGATGTTGGTGTCGCGGGAGCGGCCGTGTGGGGGGTGTGGATTTCCCCTGTGCTTGTCCTGCGTGTGGGGCTCTGGGGGTCGCGGACGGAGCTGCGCTTTCCGCCGGGGTGCTTGGTTTTCGGCGGACCCGTGGTCATGTCGTGTCGTATCGATGTTGGGGTGTCTGGCGTGGCTGTCGGGGTGTGGGGTTTTGTCCATATCGTTCAGCTCTAGTGTGTGGAGGTGGGGGGTTGCGGGGTGGCCGGGTCTTTTCCACGCCGGGTGCCTGTCCCGCCTGGCCGCTGTGTCGGTTGGGGCTGGCCTGCGCTGGTGGTCTCGTACGGGTTGGTCTCGCGTGGTCCGGGGGCTGGGGGCGGTGGACTTGTGGCGTGGGGGGGCTGGTGGCCCCGCGGTCCCCCGTCCTTGGTATGTGTAGGTGGGTGTGTGACTGGAGGGGGGGCGTGAATGCGGTTGTGTGGGTGTGTGGCTGCCTGTGGGGGGGTGTGGAGATGGGTGGGTGGGTGGGGGGTGCATGGATGATGGGTGTTTGGGTGCGGGGGTGGTGGTGCATTGGTGGGGTTTGTGCGTGTCAGGTTGGGGGGGGGGGGGGGGGGGGGAGGAAAGGGGGAGAAAAAGAAAAAAAAAAAAAAAAAAAAAAAAAAAAAAAAAAAAAAAAAATAGCAGCTCTGCGTGCCTCTTGGGGGGTTTGCGAGGCCTGGGGATGTTGGGCCGGTGACTCTGGCCCCCTCCGCCGAACCTTTCCGCTTCCGTCCCTTTTCCCCCCCTCCCTGGCCTGGCGTGGTCGAGCGCCCCCAGGGGCTGAGGCTGGCCCCTCTGTGCTGAACGCCGGACGCCGGGCCGTGGGGGCGGCCATGCCTGCCCTTTCTGCCCTGGGGGGATCCCGGGAGGCAGGGGTACCTAATGCCGGTAACGGCTCTTCTTCCAGGGGGGGGAATTCATACCCCCCTGGTCTCCCTTCCCAAGACCCCCCCCCCCCCCCCCCCCTGCTCTACCTCACACACACACACGTAGGGTTTTGGGGAGGGGAGCGTGTCAAGCGGGCGTGGTGAGGGAGGGCACCAAAGTGCCTTTGCTTGCCACGTCTAGAGGCAGCCTGCTCCCCAGTTTTAACCACACTTAGACACCTAAACACATAAAATAACAACAGCTCACAACCACTTCTGAGGGGCGGGCCATATAGTGTGTGGTAGGAGGGAGGGGCCGGTTGGGGGGACATGCCCCCTACGCGACCCCACTCCCGGCATGACTTGGCACTGCCCCTTAGTTTTAACTGCAAACAACACACATCTTACACACACAGTCATGAGTGGGGGGTGGGGGGGGGGACAGGGTCCTTTCATACCCCGGTCTCCCGGGCGCTACTGGGGGGGGGGGGGGACAGTGGCTACTTCACGCGCCAGTGGTTAAGGCTGGCTGCATTGCGGGGGGATCTGCTGGCCTGGGGGATGCCTGGCCTGCTGCGTCCGGGGGTGGGGGATGGGGGGTGGTGGTGGGGGGAACGTGTTGGGGGCTTGGAACTCGCGGCTCCTTCCCCGGCCCGAGCTACCACTCAGGAGGCACGAGGGCATGGGCAAGAGAGAGGTGGGTATGTGAGAATAATGAATGAGAGTGTGAAGGGAGGAAATGTGGGAGGGAGGAACTTGGGCTGGAAGAGGGAGGAGATGTGGGTAAGTGGTTGAAGGAAAGGGGGGATGGAGGAAGGAGTGGCATGCTCGTGAGTGTCTAGTAGGGATGGTCGTGAGGGGCTGAAGGAAGGAAGGGCGGGAGTGTGATAGGTCAGAGGGATGGGCGGGGCTGGACATGTAAGGGGGGGACTGTATGGGGTATTGGGGGTATAGGGAGGTGGGGGCGTATGTGTGGGGGGGTGGGGAGGGGTTGGTGCAGTTATGTGGGGGGAGTGATGTGTGTGTTAGAGGGTATGAGGAGGTGGGGGGTAGGTGTGGACGGTAGAGGGAGGAGAGTGTTGGGGGTGGAGAGAGGAGTGAGTGTGGGTATGTAAGGTCAGAGAGCGGGTGGGTGGGTGTATGCGTGTGTGGGGGGGGGGTACACGGAGGTGTTGGGTAGGGCTGGGCGGTGTGGGCGGAGGTTCGTACCTCGGTATTCGTGCCGGGCATCTTGGTGTCGGTGCGGTGCGGTGTGGCTGCGGGTTGGTTGGGGGCCGGGCGCTTTGGTGGGGGGTGCGGTTTTGTTTGTGGCTTCCGGGGTTTTTTGTGCGGGGCGGGCGCAGGGGGGATCTGTATCTTGTATGTGGTTGCTCTTGCGGTATTGATGTCTTGGGTGCCTGTGTCTCGATGTGGGGGCGGTGACGGTATATCTTTAGCCCAGTGTTGGGGTAGGTGTGTGGGGAGTGTGTGTGTGAGCGTGGTGGCGGGGTGGGGGGTGGGAGAGGTGGTGGCGCCCTGGTGTCAGGTGTATCAGGGACTTTGGGGTGGGGGCTGGCCTGCCCTGGGGGGGCGTCGTCTGGGGGGGTCCGGTCCTCCTGGGTTTCGGTTGGGCCGCCCGGGTCCGGGGGGGGGTGGCTGCTCCTGGGCGCTTGGGCCCTGGGCCCGGCGCTGTCTCCGCTCCGGGGGACGCCCGGCGCCCGGTGGGGTCGGCAGCTGCTGGTCTTGGTCCGCTGGGGCCTGGGCCTCCAGACTGCGGGGGGCTCCGGCTGGGGCCGCTTTTTGCCGCCCCTTCGGGGGATGCATGTCCGCTCTTTGGGGGGGGGTAGCTGGGATCTGGGCCTCTGGGTGGCTGCTGGGGGCCTGGGTCGCGAGCCTTGCGGGCTTCCTCCTCCTTGCAGAGACGAGGCCGCATCTGCATGACTGTATCACCACGGAGCACCCTTTATTATGCATGTTGACACTGTGACACTGCTTCCCATTGCGATGACTAGGTCGTACCTCTTCTTTACTTCCCATTGCGATGACTAGGTTGTACCTCTTCTCTACTTCCCATTGCGCTGACTAGGTTGTACCTCTTCTCTGCGTAGTTCTGCGTGTGTTTGTATGATCTGAGGATATTTAAGCCACCTGCAGGTACTCCTGTAGGGGATTGCTTGTTTTGTTTTCCAACAGAGACCTTGGTTGTTTAGGGATCGCGGTACAGATGTACCAGTGAACTGTGTAAGTGGATTCATGTTTTCTCTTCTCTCTCTCTTCCTCTTCCTTACTCCTCTCTCTCTGTTTCACTTTCTATCATTACCTCTATTCACTTTCATTTCTCCCTTGTCAGGCCCAGCAGTATGAAATGGAATGGTGTAATAGACAAATGTTTAAATAAAGAAATAAAATGAATAAACATGATATCAAGTGGAGCCTTATGTTCATAAAGCTCCGCTTGATAAAGCAAAACTGTTCAACAGAATAAAGCAATCAGATTTCCATTCTGCTTGCTTCAATGCTGGACAGGACAAGTATAAAAAGAAAAAAAAAAAAAAAAAAAAAATATAATCATCTTCTTCTTCTTCTTTTAACCTGGTTCTTGTTCACCTCTGTGTCGTTCTCATTCTTGCTTTTATCTTCTCCTCTTTGTACCAACACACAAAGATCAACCAGAGCCACAAAAAAATATTATTGTAAAAATTGACACACAAATATATTCCACACAATTATAAGGTTATTTGTACCTTTTGTTCTGGAGGTAAAACAGGTAAAGGGCCATATCTGCATAGAGTGGTGGGCGGAAACAGCAATATCACCAGGTAAGGTGTTTTTGCTGTTTCTATTTGTACAACATTTAAACATGACATCATCATTTAACCTCAACTTTTTTTGTACAAAAAAGTACACAAACCAGGGTAAGTGTGTTCTAAAATGCTCATGCTGGCATTTTTCTCTCCATCTACCATCTCTCTCTTTTTGTCCTTCATTCATATCAACCAGAGCAAATTACTGTATTATTATCCAAAGTTATATGCCATAAGATATCATTGTAAAACTGTCTTCAGTTGTTTTCTCTCAACTGAGCTTTTCCCTTTTTTGAAAAAAGACCTGATGTCCATAGTTGGCAAATCACTAAACAAAAAGTATATACTGTATATGTTTATATATAGGCTATTCAAAAGTTAGTTCAAATTAATTACAAATTTGGGGAAATTTATTGGACTTAGCCCATTACTGTACTTGTTTCATAAACCAATGCTAAATGCACCATATTACTGTTTCAATAATTACTTTCACTCATCTTGTTGAAACGATCACATCTGTGCTCACTGCATGATGACATAATTACATCTGACTGTTATATGAGTTACAAGGGAAAAGTAACGGACACACCATCGTCATTCATGACAGGTTTGTTTACATATAACGTAAGATACGAAATTCGAAAGGACAAAAATCTGTTCCATTTGTATCCGGTGAGTAGCGGGCCTTATTCTGATATACATTGAGTTCATTTTACAGATTCTCAGTTTTCATCCACATTTCTAAACCAGCAGGACATGTCTGGTTCCACACCGTCAACATTACAGCAATGCGCTACAGTAAGCTTGTGCCCTAATTAGACTGTTTTACTCTAATTATTTCTGAAAGAAAAACAATGAAGGACCAGGAGGGAGGGAGCAGTGACCTAACACCTTTAACAGTTTTTATTACTAATTTAGTTATTTGTATGAGAAATAAATGTATTTCCTTGGATTATTTGCGATCAGTGGTTTTCAAACTGGGGTTGGGACCCCCATGTGGGTCGCATGATAATTTCAGGGGGTCACCAGGTAATTGTAAAAACAAAACTGTAAAAAAAAAAAAAATTGGGGGGTTTTAGGGCTATTTACATGTATACATTACTTGAAAGAGATTAATCTGTGAAATTAACACATTTCTTAGTTATTGCATAAATAAGTTCACTAATATGCTAAAATCCCAGTTTATCATCATCTCAGCAAGAGAAGCTGGTTTTGGGCATGTAGGTGTCTTTTTATTCCACAAAAGATGCAGGTGTACATTTAGTAGGCTACATTTACAAATTACAGGGAGTGCAGAATTATAAGGCAAATTAGTATTTTGACCACATCATCCTCTTTATGCATGTTGTCTTACTCCAAGCTGTATAGGCCGAAAGCCTACTACTGTCGTGGTAACCCCGGCTACAGTCCTTCAGATCCTCCCGAGCAACAGACAACATGTAAACGTAAAAGGTTTAAAAATTTTATTTACACCATAAAATTATCAAAACAGCATGATCACTAAGATGCGAGACTGGGGTTCCCCTCCCAAAAACAGAAGTACCACCTAACCTCCCTCCTTGAGCACAGCAAAGTAAAACTCCAAGACACTCCAAAGAATAAAACCACACGGAATGCAATAATTCAACCAGGGTTCGAGGCAAAAGTAGAGTCAATACTAAGAAGTCTTTAGGACTAGAACACCGTTTGTCTGCTGTAGTGAACAAAAGCTCAATAAAAGAACATAAAATAAATCCCAGGCTGATTACCTGAGCAGTCTTTAAGATGTGGGCCCAATCAGCTCTAATAAGTGTCTTTAAGTCAGTCTTTGCCCGACATCCACTTGGGAAATCCTGATGCAATGAAGGGCTTCCACAGAGCCAGGAGTATCCAGACCACCTTTCCAGAGTTTGGTACAGAAGCGTTAAGAGCGGTACTCTGTACTCCCCACAAGCTGATCTCCACGGTGCTTCTCTGGCAGGTCCCAGTCAAGCCGCAGCAGCTGTTAAACAAAGCAAGGTATTAGAGCGCGTTGGATTTTCAATCCTGGAGTCTGTCATCAGATCACCGTAGACCGTCCTTCTGGCCTGGAAACCTGCTGCATCTGCCCTGCTGCCTGGTCTGTAGTCACACTGCTGCTGTGTGCTTTTACAGAGGGAGCTGCCATCCTCTGTAATCAGGTGATTGGGATCCACACTCCTTGCTCCCACCTGGTTGTTATTAGCCAGTCCTAGAGTCCAATCATTATGTCCCAGTGCAAACCACACAACCCTGACAGAGTGAGCCAACACTACAGTCCAACCGTTACATAATATAATAACAATCAAACCACTCGACGTTTTACCTTCCCCCTTTAACTGTGGTCGTCCTGACCACTGGCTAATCACCATACCTTACTGGGGGAACCCCAAAGTTACCCCTCTGGGAGCGCCTAAGTTCTGCTGGTGGTTCCACCTCCCCAGGGCCCCCTTGGATTGCCTCATTAACCACTGGCTCAGCCATCATACCAGGTTGGGGACGCCCTGCGAACCCACTGTCCTGCAAAAGGTCATTAGGCCAGAAATACTCAGCCCTAGGGGCGTTCTGCTGCAACTCCTGTCTCCCCATGTTGTCAGAAACCCACCCCCCTGGACATGGGCGGAGATTATTACGATGCATAGTCCTTGTGGGCCCATCCTTACCTTCGGGACGTATAACATAAACTGGGTTCTCTGGACTCAGCTGGGAGTCAACAACAAAAGGCTGTGGAACCCAATAGGGTGCAAGCTTTCCCCTGGCCCTTCTCCAGAAGTTCCTACATAGGACCCTCTCATCCCACACCAAGGGAAAGGCTCGGGCCTTCCGGTTATAACGACGCTGGTCCCACCCCTGACGGCGACGACTATGACTCACCACTTGGTTATATGCAGTAGTCAGTTGTTGTTGATGGTGGTGTACCCAATTGTCCAAAAGGACACAAACTTGGGTTGGGGCTGTGTTCAGGGCAGCATCGATTGGCAACCTTGCATGCCTACCAAACAAGACATAAAACAGTGAAAGACCTGTGGAACTGTGAGGGGTATTATTATAGGCTGGCAACATATAGGGCAACCGCTCAGCCCACTGAACCTGCCCCTCCTGGTCTAGAGTGTTTAACAGTCCTAGGGGCGTCTTGTTAAACCGCTCACATGCACCATTTCCCTGGGGATGGTAGGGTGTTGTACGGCTTTTTGTGCACCCGTACAGCTGGCACAGTTGCTTCATCATCTCAGACTCAAAGGCTCCCCCACGATCTGTAAGTATGCATTCAGGGCACCCAAATATCTGGAGGACATGCTTCCAGAGGGCCTTTACTGCAGTAGAGGCCGACTGGTCCTTAGACGGAACAGCTACCGCATACCTGGAGAACAAGTCCGTCATTACCAGAATATATGGATATGCATCTCCAACTCACCCAAGGGAAAGATAGTCTAGGGCTAAGATCTCAAATGGGTTGTGACTCTCCACCGAATGGAGTGGAGCCCTGACCTCTTGGCCCGCACGACCCAAGACGTGGCATTCGGCAGCCCAACATTGGGAGTCTCCTCCCATCCCCTCCCAGTAGACCCGTGGCTTCAGGACTTGTACCATGCGCTGCCCCCGTGCATGGCCAAACGCTTGGTGACAAGATGTCCATACCCCTACGGCGGTCCGAGTCGGGCACAACCACTTGATAAACAACCTGTCCCGTTTCTGGGTCTTTATTATACTGCACCAGAATGCCATCACGCAAGTCCAGGTTATCCCAGTTTCTTGCCAGCTTCTGGCCGTGGGGGCCTTGCTCCTTCAAAATCATAATTTGCAAGCTGAGCTGCCCATCTTTGCTCCGTTGCACCCAAGTTAGCAGCTTGCAGGTGGGTCAATGGCCGATTATCGGTGTACACCTTACATATTGCCCCCCACAGGTAGTCTTTAAATTTCTCTGTCACTGCCCACTTCAGTGCAAGCAGCTCCAGCTTAAATGAGCTGTAGTTTTTGTCATTACGCTCAGCTGGATGGAGACTGTGGCTGGCGTATGCAATCACCCTTTCCTTCCCCTCTTGTACTTGGGCCAACACTGCCCCCAGGCCTTGGAGGCTGGCATCAATATAGAGGCAAAAGGGCAACTGGAAATCTGCATATGCCAAAACTGGGGCCTGGATGAGGGCTTCCTTGAGCCTCTGAAATGCAGCCTGGCACTCAGCAGTCCATGTGATCTTGGCTGTCTTTGCTCCCTTTGTTCCCTCTAAAAGCCCATTTAGAGGTGCTGCGATTTTGGAGAACCCTGGCACAAACCGCCGGTAATGGCCTGAAAACCCCAAAAAGGACCGCACCTCCTTGACTGTAGCAGGAACAGCCCAATCTCATACTGCTGTGGTTTTATCTGGGTCAACAGATACACTGTGCTGTCCAACGATGTGACCCAAGTAGAGCACTTGGCGCTGGAACAGCTTGCATTTCTGGGGGTGAAGTTTTAGACCATGGTGCTGCAGTCGGCTGAACACCTGTTCAAGATGGCTGAGATGTGTATCAAAGTCAGTGGAGTAGACAATGATGTCACCCAGATAGATCAAGAGGAAGTCATTCACCTGTTCCCCTAAGCACCTCTGCATTAGGGGTTGGAATGTAGCAGGGGCGTTACATAACCCAAAGGGCATCCGCTCCCACTGGTACAGGCCCATCGGAGTAGTAAAGGCGGTCTTCTCTTTGTCGCGAGGGTCGACTTCAACTTGCCACATAGCTTTTGTCATCCCAGTCAATGATTCCTCAATCGGAGGAAAGGGAAACGCATCCTTATGCATGACTGAATTGAGCTTGCGGTAGTCAACACAGAACCTCCAGGACTCATCTTTTTTTCTGAATAACACCACACAGGGCCCACCCAAGGGCTCAAACTCTCTGTGACAACCCCATTAGCCAACATTCCCTGCAACAGAGTACGCAATTCTGCGTAAAGGGACTGGCCAGTACCTCTCTCTGACTGGTGGGGCATCCCCTGTTGGGATGGAGTGCAACACAGCACTGGTTCGTCCATAATCCTCCTCATGGGAAGCAAAGACATGAGCCCACTTATGTAACAAATTTGTCAACTTCCCCTGCTCCTCCTCACTCAACCCGTCACCCTTTAAAGCAAAAGCAGGGTGGTCACTGCTCGGGTGGGTACTAACCAAACAAATATCAACTTCTACCCCGTTGTCATTCGAGGGTCGCAGAACCAACTCCTTTTGGCCGTGTATATCAGTGGGGTCAATCTGTGAAGGCCTACGAGAGGGCAATTCTATGGGGCAGGAGTGGGGATTACAAACCCGAAGAGGCAGTTTCCCAGCTTGCATCTGCACAACTACTTTTCCGACTCTACACTCGCTAGCGTTGTCCTCCAAATCTTCCATTCGACAGCAATGTGACCGTCAGAGGCCTACAAGAGGGGCAATTCTATGGGGTAGGAGTGGGGATTACAAAAACCCGAAGAGGCAGTTTCCCAGCTTGCATCTGCAAAACTGCTCTTCCGACTCTACTCGCTAGCGTTGTCCCCCAAATCTTCCACGAGACAGCAATGTGACCGTCCCATGGCCTGAGGTACCTGAGCCCAAACTATGGTCTCAGTTTGTGGTTTAAGGACAACCTTATTGTGTGTCTGCAACCAGGCAGTTCCTTGGAAGTCCTGCAGGTGGGCTGTAGCTTGCACATTACGGCAGACCTTAAACGCCTTCTCCAAGGCCTTACCTTCGGCCCTGGGTAAGGTGGATTTAAATGCTGCCAGTCCCGGATACCCATCCTGGAAAAATGCCCCCCAACAGTCACCTATATCATTCATCTCCAGGATCCCATAATCTGGCTGGAGACACTGATCCTCCACTATGATTACCCCCTTAGCAGGCACTACCACCCCCCCAACCTCAAAATCCAGGGGAGCATAGCCCATGTATAGCATTTTCAGCCCATTGGCAGCCTTTAAAGAGAGCTAAGGGATCTCTGAAGCCCCACAGACTTGCTTTTGTCTCACATACTTATGCAACAAGTACTGGCTAAACAGGGTCACCTGAAAGCCTGTGTCCAGAATGCAGGGTAGTGCAAGGTAGTAAGGTGCAAGGTAGTAACCTTGCACCTTGACTTCAACTTCTGGACACTGGCTGACCAAAGCAGGCTGGAGTGAAATGTCAGTCTGGGTTTCTTCCTCAGCCACCTGCCCTCCTGTGGCCGAGGCAGTTAAAAATCCAGAGACTGGACTCTTCCTAGAAGGCAGTTTCTCTGCATATACACATATGACACGGTGTGTATATATATATATACACACACACACACATATATATTATGTATGTATGTATGTATGTATGTTGTATATATATGTGTGTGTGTGTGTGTGTGTGTGTGTGTGTGTGTGTGTGTGTGTGTGTGTGTGTGGGGGTGTGTGTGTGGGTGTGTGTGTGTGTGTGTGTATGTATGTATATATATTAGGGATGCACCGATACCGATAATCGGTATCGGGCCGATACCGATGTTTAACATAACAACTTGGCCGATGTTTTCTATTTTTATTTATTACTTCCTTTGTGCCACAGAAATTTACAAGTCTTTCAGTTCTTCATCAGTCTATCCTTGAATGAGCACAAATTCAATCAGACCAATTTATGAAACAGAAACAACCTTTGTCACTTAGTGGCTGACGTTAGTTATAACAAGCTCTTTTCTGAAAACTTTTCAAAAACCTGGGACTGATAATCACTAAAAAGAATGCTTCAGTATATTGCCCAACAAAATTGAGTGGTTTTAGCCTAATAAACAAAAACATACTCAATGAGAAGATTATTTTGTAACTGTAAATTGAAGACACAATTCTACTAAATTTACCCCATTTGATCTTATTATAGGGCAGTAACTAAAGTGAAGCAAAAAAATTTAATAAAAATAGAAAAAATAAAAATAGAGAGAGGGGAACAAATAAAGAAAGAAAAAGAGTGTGCGATCTTGTCTGCCGCGGCTTCCGTAGTGTCGTGAACTAGCAGGGGCGCGCTTTGCAGCAGCTAGATGTTCTACTGTTTAAGCTATAAAAATCTACTAAATGATGTGGTTTCCAGTAAATTATGGGCGCTACCCACTCAGGACACTTGGATTACATTGGATGAGCAGTATGGAGGAGTATTGACAAGTTTTTGTGGACTTTTATGGACCTTTTTGGTGCAGTCGCCGGTGAACTCCATTATATGAAAGTTGGGGATAATTCAAACCCCCCCTGGATCTCTGGCTGCAATTGAGATATTAAAGTGCTCCAGAGTCTTGCTGAGCATGAGGGTGAGTAGAAGATGAAGGACCATCCTTCTGTGGGTGTACTATTCCTTTAAGAAATTCAGAAATCCAAAATTTCAGAATTTCTGATTTCTGAAACACTGGATTTTAGTTTTGGCCTGCAACTGTCCACTCAGTCATTTTTGGCCCTCCAATGTAGATAATTTGGAAACCCCTTTATTAGATACAACCATATATCAATAGATATAAATATAACATAAAAAAAATATATAAAAGATACTAGCAGGTATTAGCCAACATGTGGCTAATTCTAATGTTTGATAACTTGGTAACTTAACCAACAACTTAAAACCAGACATATTATAAGCAGCTTCAAAGCAAGTCAGTCTGCAGCCACAGCAGCTGCACCATAGTCACATGACTCTGAAAGGAATGCTGGGATATGAAGTTCGCCCAGCATATTTATACATGCTGGACCAACGCTGGTGGAACAAGATCTCGAAGGATTATCGTGATATTTTAGGGTATCGACACCCTAGAAGAATATGTAAGGGAGGAAGACCATGCTTCTACTGGTTATACAGCCGTGACACATGCACGCGCAGCTGATGCATGTGTAGCATGCACATACACAGAGATGCCACGGTGCTCTCACAAACGTGGCTAGTATCATGCTTCTGGCTTCCATGGACAAACAGCTGAAAGCAGCCGTGCTGCATGTGGTGCTGGACGGTTCAGTCCATCATGCCCCAACAACTGCTCCCACACCAGCCTCTCATGCTGCACGAAGCCGGTGTGCTGTTGGCTGGAAATGTGTAAATAACAAGGCTACTTGTAAATAACGAGGCTATCTGTAAATGATGATCTGGGTTGCTCTCCACGTCCGGCCTGCTTGGCTTAGACTCTGAGGAGAAACTCATCTTAACGTAACTCTGGTAGTCTCTAAGCCTTACAGCAACAGGGTTATGTTTAGGAGAGTTTTGTGATTGCAACTGGACTCCATTTTCACCGTTACTATGGTGTTCCCTGCAGATGTCTAAAACACGCCCTGCAGGTTGCTAACGCCTCTGTGGTCTCTTTCAGGTGAGAAGCCGTACCGCTGCACGTGGGAGAACTGCGACTGGCGCTTTGCCCGGTCCGACGAGCTCACCAGGCACTACCGCAAACACACCGGGGCCAAACCCTTCAAGTGCATAGCCTGCAGCCGCTGCTTCTCACGCTCGGACCACCTCGCTCTGCACATGAAGCGTCACCAGAACTAGGAGATGCTAGGAGAAGCCTCCAAATCAAGCTGAAGCTGAACGCTAGATGACCTCCATCCATCTGCTGGGTTCAGCACCACCACAAAGGCTTCTGCTGGAGTTGTGAGGCTCCTACGGTGGATTCAGGACTCCTGATTACTCTTCTTCTACTTGTTGCAGCAACATGACATCTTTTATCCTTTGAGGTTTGAACTCTCACTGTGAGGTGGACCCCCCCCCCCCTTGCCTGTGTACATACTTGTTTATATATGTGTGTATGTGTGTTTGAAAATACAAGGAATGTACTGACATGTATACTTGACAAGCTTTATTTCCCCCGTTGGGACGTCCTGCTCATGAAATCTACAGATCAGCTCTCCGTGGAAAAGTTCATCATCCCCCAGTTATACCTGTTTGTGCACAGGTAATACCTGTCAGAATGACTTGCCAATGTTTGTATCTGTGACATTACCCGTCACCACGGCAACCAAGCTCCTTGGACTACAGTCAGTGGTGTGCTTGTAGTTTCTCTTCGGCTCTTTTTCCTTTCCAGGCGTTGACTTTCTTTGACTTGTGCCGTGCTTTCAGAAAGACGAGGTGGGCGTCGGCTCTTTGTGTTCCTGATACTTTCCAAGCATGATGCGGCAGGTTCATCATAGCTGTCGGTTAAAGTCGCTGCATGTTTGTAGGTGGTTAAAAAAGACTTGGATCCAGCAGTTCAGCATGCCAGCGTGTCAGAATAAAAGCAACAGAAGAGGCGACTGATGCTCTTTAACTCAGAGAGGTTTGGATTTAGAGCTCAACAGAATCAGACTTTTGCTGACTGAATAATCGGCTGGACAGACTGGTTCTACCTGTCTGTCTCAAAGAGAGTATGACAGACAGGTAGAACTCTTTGACACACGGTCCTGTTCAGGTAACCAGCCGAACAGGACTGTTTGGTCCTGTTCGGGTTTAGTGACACCACTAAACCCTCTCTCACTGGTTCTTGGAGCGACATCTGTGTCCTCCAGCATCGGCCTCAGCTGATCCCATCATTTACTAGTTTCTTTGCTGTGGCAGTTAAACCCTAACCACCATGGACCTCTGAGCAAGGTCCTTAGCCCCAACCAACTGCTCCCCAGGCGCTGTGATTGGCTGCCCACTGCTCTCAGGTTCAACCTGAAATCAGTTAAATGCAGAGAATTAATTTCCTAATTGGGATTAATAAAGTATATATTGTTATTTTCTTCTTCTTCCTTCTCTTTTCTCTTTATTATTATTATTATTATTGTTGTGGTTGTTATTATTTTTTACTAGAACGCACTGAAATCTCCAAGATTGAAGCATTTTAACGTTGTCTGACCTCACAGAGAAAACAGTAAGATCAGAGCTCCAAACCGACTCTGATCGGAGTGTGGGGTGTATGACTGCAGCCATCAAACTTGGCAGCGCCTCGACTGCAGGTTTAACATAAATGATGCAGCACCCCTGACTGCTAGAGTAGAGATGTACGGAGGTGTAGATGTAGGGTGGGGCACCGTATCAACGTCTGCCCCAAAAATCCCACATTGGTTGGGCTCTTGTTCAAATAACAAAAAAACAGGTGCTTGATATGAAATTAAACATTCAGACAAACCAGGATAAAAATACCGGGATATATCATATATTGTCATCTTAAAAAAAAAAAATCCTGATATTATATGATACTGAAACCGACTTCTGGAGGGCCTCAGTACCCCCTCCTGGGCCCGGCGGACTGGGCATCGGAAATAGGAACTGAAATTTCAAACTTTGAACAATTCTGAGAGCCTGACCCTGCGCGTTGGCATTAAAACACAGCAAAACAGCTGACAAATAAATCCATTTTGCCTGGTGTTGCCGTTTACCTGCACCTGCCTGAACCCACCCACCTGTCTGTTTTTGGCCACATCTTTGATTTTATCAAGTAAGATGGTAAACGGCAGACGGACGCTTCTGTCAAACCTGGAGGACTCAGAAAAAGTTTGAAGCTGAAAGTGATTCTTGATTCATTAAAATCTTAGTAATGATCGCTTTTTTATTTTCTGCATCTTCTACCTCTTTTTAAAGGTTGAAACCACGAAGCTGCCGAGGTGTTACTTATGCAGGAGTATCTGGGCCCCCGAAGAAAGCCAAATAGTATATGTATACAGCGATACTGTGTACTGTGTTTTTTTTTTAAATTTCTTCAGTGGCCCGGATATACCTGCGTAGTTGCATGTTGAATTGGGGAGGTTGTTGTGCACTATAGTTTCATGGTGTTTCTCTGGAACAACAATGCTGATATTGAGATATCTGCAGTTTTATTTCCTTCCTTGTGTGTGTGTGACTGTCGGTGTTGTGATGAGGCTTAAGGTTGCGCCCACCTGGTTTCCATGGAGATGCAAAAAGCATGAAGTAGTGACTGGTCGACGTGTCTCCGGTAGATTTATGTAAAACATCTCCTGTTATTTCAACACTTGATTGTTTTGACTTTTTAAAACTTTCGTCCCCAAGGAAGCAAGTTCTCCCATCTCTCTCCCAGAGGGAGTGCTGACCAACCATGTACATATCTGTAGTTTTAGATTCAACTGAAGATTCTGTAAATATTTATTTTCTGTTGTAATATTTTTTCTCTGTTTTTAACCAATGGGATTTTAGATCGGTATTATGTGAGTTTGTGTAATTTCTTTTTGATACTTTGTGCTAAAGATAATTATCAAATTGTTAATGTACAAATTGACAATATTTTTGTTTGTGCAGCAATGATGCTGCAATGAAATAAAGATATTCAGATAATTATGATGCTTTGTTGTTTCTGTATCAAGAACAGTTTATAGCACAGATGACACAATAACGTAAAATCAGTTCTTTTTAAAAATGAAAATACTCACCAATGGAGCTAATAACTGAATACATAACCTATATTTTTGGTAAAAGTGAGACTGAATTTCTGCATTAAGATGTCACATTTGTTTTCATTTTCGTAAATGGACAACCCACCAGGTTCTGGGTGGAGGTTTAACCCCACAGCTCCTCACCCAAAAAACAAAGGGCAGAAAATTCACATTTCAAAAAATCTGATGTCTTCATTTGGCCAGTTAGCTAAACATACACAAAAAGGCACAATGGGAGTGAGTAACCTAGTGGTAATGTCACGGGCTGTGGTGCAGAGGACCTCAGTTCAAATCCCTGACATGATATTCATCCTGACAGGTGAATCCCTGTGGACACCTGAGCAAGCTCCCCAAAGGAGTAGTATACCCACAGAATGATGTCACTTTATCTTCCACTTACCCTCATGGTGAGAAAGACTCTGGAACACTTTTTTAATATGTCAAATGCAGCCGGCGATCAGGAAGGCTTCTCGTTTCCACCCAACTTTCATATAATGGAGTTCACCGGGGTCCGAGCCAAAACGTCCATAAAAGTCCACGAAAACTTGTCAATATTCCTCCATACTGCTCGTCCAATTTCGCTTTATCCTTTTTTTTCTTTTCCTGTACAGTCTGATAACATGTAAAATTCAGTTATGAACAAGCATTCAATGCATACAGTCATGAAACACATGAAATAAATAAGTTAAATTCAGATTTTCAAGAAGAGCCTTATGAACATTAAAGCTCCCCTTGACACAGCAAATCTGTTTGGCACAACAAAGCAGCCAGATCATCATCCTGCTGCAACCATGCCGGACAGGAATATTAGATTAAGACTTGAACATTCAGAATTAAGAATTAGACTTAAGGTAAAGATAATGTTACTTAAGTGCTATTTTCCGGTTCTTTTCCTGTTTCTTTCCACTGTTCAAGCCTTACGTATGTTATCTCTGATGTGGTGGTTAAAAAAGGTTGTAACCACTGCTCTAGATGACTACTGCAGCAGAGAAAAGCTATACAGTAGCTTTTCTCTGCTCAAACTAAGGGCAACTTTGACCGAAACATGCTGAAACATGCATTCTTAAAGAAGTGATGACATAGCAGTAAAAACTAGTTAATACTGGTGGCATTACTGCATATGTCAACGAAAAAAAGCATTTTTTACAGCGGGGGGATTGTTTTGAAATGCCTGACCTCCCTTCCTCAGTAAAAGAGTTGGGTGCAGTAATGATATGCAGCTTTATCAGGAGACTAAGCTGACTTCATTTTGATTGGCTACACCTTATTTGGCTATAATCTTATTTAGAGAAAGTAGGTCAAGCTGACTTTGCTAAAGGCTATCTGCTAGCATCATGTGCATTTCAGACAGTGAGCTACGTTTATCAGACAAGACAGCATTTAGAAAATAAATAAACTTACAGGTAATGACAAGGTTGTGGCCCCCTCCCTCAGTGCTGCTGCAGAAGTTTTCTTGTAGCTAAAGCTATGGTCTACAATTTCAGAATCAGTTGAGAAATTTTGAAAAAAGCAACCTGCCCCCCCACACAGCCCTCCCCTCTCTGCTCGTTGAGCCCTCCCACGGAGTACATACGGCCCTCCTCCTCAGCCACAGTCAGCCTTCTCACAACAGCTTCATAGCGTAATATTTATCCCACATAAATGAAAAACAACAACATCTGCTCACATATATAATATTTGCCTTTCTCAACCACCGGGAAGTTTACGGTGTGTTTTAGCACATTTATGCATCAATGAGAGACCGCCACGTTCCAGTGACTTCACGAGTTCATTGATGCATTCAGGACGACACCGATGACAACAATGCTAGCTTACAATACTGAAAGTAACCAGCTGACGTTCCAACGCCGTCTGTCCACACAGAGAAAACCACCAGCAGCGTTTCCAGTCATCAGCAGCATCGTCATAGACTCATTCCTGACCTCATTCCTGAGCTCGCACATGTAGAGACGACGATGCGGTTGGCACAAGATGGCGACTCTGTAACACGTCTGCAGCCGAGCTCCACCGAAAATAATCAATTTTTGAGCCAAAGTGCTACTATTTTCTAAACAGAGAGTTCTCTTTGGTCAACTTTTTGCCATCATGCCTAAGCAGGATACTAAAAGGAAGGATCATGAAGCAACCTCGGTAACTCCGATGGAATCCCACAGTTATGCTAGCATCGAAAACCCAGAAGCTAACTCGGAGGCAAAGGATTTCGCGCTCTCCCCGCTCCCGAACTCCCCGTTACAATCCCCGGCAACCGAGAAAGGCAAACCAGCGGCGAATATTGAGGATGCAGACGGCATTGTGGCTAAGCTTTCTGTTCTTATCAACTCTCGAGCGGATTCACTCGAAAAAATGGTAATCATGAAAATAGAAGGACTTAAAAAAAAACTATTGACTTTCTGTCGGAGGAGGTGAGAGATATGAAAGCTGAAAGAAGTTGACGCTAAAACTGAAATGGAGGAGAATCGGGTGTCGAGCTGCGAATCACGCATTGCGGATCTAGAGCGCTACTCTCGGAGGTGGAATCTAAGGCTGGCTGGGGTCCCTGAAAGCGAAATGGATAATGTTAAGATCACAGTCATAGACATCTGTCAGAAAACCGTGGCTAATGAGAACGTGAAAGTCGCAGAGGGCATTGACATTGCACACCGGCTTGGAAAACGGGACCACTCCAAGAGGGCTCCGCGCAGCATCATCATCAGGTTTTCGTCCCGCTCCTTGAGAGATCTAGAGTGGAAAACAGCCAAGCAGTCGGCTTTCCTAAAGAGCAACCTCCTGCGCTTCGCCGAGGATCTCACCACCGAGGACCGGGAGAAACGTTGTATTCCGTATGGAATTATATCTGTGCCTTATTTTTGAGCAAACAAAGCTGTATTTTGAGCGCAGAAAGATGATTTTTGCAGGAACACGAGTTAAACTTTGAGCAGAAAATATTTTCACGCAAAGGATAATTTAAATTGATCAAACAAAAACAAATCCCATGCACACAAAATTGATTTCTGTATGCTCCTGTGCAGACCCACGGCGATAAAAAACAGAAAACTGGCTCTCAGTTTGATTAATCTGCTCCATCAATGTTTCCTCCTCTCCACGGCACACATGCTCGCAGTACATCATCTGCGCTCAGTTCTCTCAATGCGCTCGCTCAACTTAATGCAGTGTTACACTTGTGCCACAATTCCAACCAATCACAAGCCTTGGATAAAGTCACCTGATTGGCTGCTTCATAGGCTCCCGGACTAACCGGCAACACTGTAAAAAGTAAGATCCAGTAACACTGGTGATATCAGGTAAAGAGGAGTACGCCGTCTAACTCCACGTTTTCGGTTAGTTTTATATTTTTATATTATTACATGAATTATACATTTATCTGTCTTTCGCATGAAGGACGAATTTTGTCTAACATTTAGGGAAAACGGCCATCTCTCTTTGATTTTTCTCTTTTTTTAAACTTCTAGCTTATCTTTCCCAGGACGTCTAACCAGAACCAGAACATCAAGACACGATCACGACCACATGTAAGTATAAGTTCATAACCCTTGGTGTATTTTTTGCCATTTGTTTTTGTGATGGTCAAATTCCTATTTTCTTCTGTCTTCGAGCATGCCGTTAGCTACGGGTCTTTTCTCACTGCTCCTACTGTATAATTCAATGAAGTCATGAACGTAGCTGACCAAGATAGCATTGTTTCAGCCTTGCTAGCTAGCAACAGAAATGGAGGCAAATGCTTTCTTAAAAATCATTTGCCGCAATTGGTGGTGGTGGTGTGTGTGTGTGTGTGTGTGTGTGTGTGTGTGTGTGTGTGTGTGTGTGTGTGTGTGTGTGTGGGGTGGGGGTGGGGGTGGGGGGTGGTGGTGGTGGTGGGGGGGGGGGGGGGGGTTAGCTCATGTAAAATGAGAAAAAATTTGTTACAATTATATTTGTTCATAGTAGTAGTGATGCTTGTGAACTGTACTGATTTCTCTTGTTTCTTCTTTTCTTCATCTCTCATCTGTTTCTTTCTTTAGGTAATACCAGACACTGAACACTTCTACCACACATTCTCTGGACTTGGCGAACTTTGACCTGATCCCACTTTTTATATTATGGAGAAACAATAAATATGTCGCAGTGCACAAAATCAAGTCTTCCAGTGCATCTATCATTAAAAGCTTTTTTTTCAAATATTAATTATAGCTATTGTGCTGAAGTAAATCATGTGGATACTACAGTTAAGATACTATGATGATCACTACTGTAAGGTTTACACACACTGCAAATAGTCAACGAGTTAAAAGCATAATTTTTTATTTTGTCCTTTCTTTCCTTTTGTTAGCTTTGTTCATATCCCTCCTGTTGGTATATTTTATGTAGCACTCTGTTATAAGCAGCATTAGCTGCTGCAGACAGCTGTTGGTTTACCTGATATGTCACAGTGATATTAAGTGCTTCAGCTGCAACGTTCCTCTCCAAACTGTCAAGACTGACCCACTCCAGAGACGTTCTTTGAAAACTCGATTTTCTGTTTTGTTACATGTATACAGCTTGCCTTTTTTTGAAATTTATGCAAACTATGATAAACACCTGGCATAAATTATGTGATGTGAAAAAAATAATTAACGGATGTTACCTCCTCATCACTTGCAGGATATATCATTTTAAAAAAAGAAAATTACAGATCAACTAACATACTATAGATGCTTATATAAACCTATTTGAACGTATTATAAATGATCACATAATAAACAAATTAAAAAAATCTTTTAAATTGGAAAAAGAAACGTTATCACATCCTCATGAGGCCTCATGAGACACTAGACATTTTGACACAGCTGCCAAGAGATTGTCATGAAGACATTTGAGACAGTCAGTATGCGCTCCATCTGCTGGCTGTGGATGTGTACTGCAGCTGAGGGAAACGCTGTCTGGAGCTGTCTCGTCTCTGGCTCGGTGTATAATAAAAGATACATTGTCAACCTTGTGTTTAGTGTTTACTTTGAGGTTAATATCTTGGAATGATCCTCTGTGATAAAATGAGTATTTTTATCTAAATTCCCAAGCGATTGGAACCCGAATAAAGCATTGACAGATTAATAGACCCAGTCTCTTCAAGATTCACCATCTATTGGCACTGGATCTTACTTTTTACAGTGTTGCCGGTTAGACCGGGAGCCTATGAAGCAGCCAATCAGGTGACTTTATCCAAGGCTTGTGATTGGTTGGAATTGTGGCACAAGTGTAACACTGCATTAAGTTGAGCGAGCGCATTGAGAGAACTGAGCGCAGATGATGTACTGCGAGCATGTGTGCCGTGGAGAGGAGGAAACATTGATGGAGCAGATTAATGAAACTGAGAGCCAGTTTTCTGTTTTTTATCGCCGTGGGTCTGCACAGGAGCATACAGAAATCAATTTTGTGTGCATGGGATTTGTTTTTGTTTGGTCAATTTAAATTATCCTTTGCGTGAAAATATTTTCTGCTCAAAGTTTAACTCGTGTTCCTGCAAAAATCATCTTTCTGCGCTCAAAATACAGCTTTGTTTGCTCAAAAATAAGGCACAAATATAATTCCATAATTCTGTGGCCACATGGTACAAGATGCTCGGGCACGGGGGAAAGTGGCCTACTTCATCGCTGGACGAGCCTTCATAAACGGCGCTGCAATCTTCCCACAGCCTTCATCATGAGCGACTACATGTCTGTCTTCAAGAAGACTCCCTGATCATCTTAACCACATCTGTTAAATCCACACTCAGGGAAGAATTTACATTCTTAGGGCCCGATTTACGAAAGGTTTGCGCTTGTTAAAACAGGCGCTATCTTCATTACGCACGCAATAATCCGCCAGAGCTGATTTACAAAGCAGGGCAAAAGGAGGTTTGCGCCTGTTGAGGGGCAAAATAGCGCCGCTGTCCATTTTGCGCATCTGCTGCAGATGAATATGCAAACTGGGCGTTTCTGCCAGAAGGCGCAAAATATTGGGAGGAGACTATGCAAAACCTCAGTTTAACACGCGCAATGTGATCTATCAACTGTTCAAAGGAAAGCGGGGGCAAAAAATTGCGTGTAATTTAGCACGTCTGAAAAGCAGGTATAACTGGCAGCTTTACGCACTGATGGCTGAAAGATGCTGCACACAGGACTGCAGACATCGGGTCAGAACCGGTTCTGCTGCAGGACTGCAGACATCGGGTCAGAACCGGTTCTGCTGCAGGACTGCAGACATCGGGTCAGAACCGGTTCTGCTGCAGGACTGCAGACATCGGGTCAGAATCATTTTTCATGATGTGTTCAGGCGACACGTCAAGTTTTCATTATTTAATTAAATAACAATCAACATCACTGTTAAACACGAGTTAATTCTAGACATGAACCAGAACATCTGCAGCTGCAGCATCATGGTAGTTAAAGCTGATATTATTTATGCCTTTTTATTTTCTTTTACTTTTTGCCAATGGCATATTTTTAAATTAAAATAATTTCCTGCTCCTCCACACGCAGCGACTGATGCTGTTCTGAGGTTGCTTTGCTGTGTGAAGTTGGCCCCCACCCCACAGAAAACTCAGTGAAAATAACCAGTAACGCACAAACTATTGATACTACTTTAGTTTTGCGTGGGGTGGGGGGCAATTACACAGGTCCCGCAGCTGGCATTGTGCCAAAGAGCGCGCAGTCTGTGCGTAATATCAGATCATCTTCACCAGCGTGTCCTTATCCATGTCCTCATCCATGTCCTTATCCATGTCCTTATCCATGTCCTCATCCATGTCCTCATCCACGTCCTTAAACTGGCCTCTTCTTACGATCCACAGGGAAACCTGCTGCATTATTTTTATTTATAGTTATTATGAAGAGTTCATTTGCAAAAACAGACAAACGCCACTGTGGAAAAACAGAGTTAACTGCTTTTGTTGCTGTCTGGTACAAACCTCCTATCTCCATTTTACATCATTAAAACCCTCCACTTCATGTGAGCTTGATTTGCTGAAAATATTAAAAAAGTAAATGAAGAGTTTATTTGCAAAAGCAGTTAACTCCGTTTTTTCTAAATGGCGTTTGTCTTTTTTTGCAAATGAACTCTTCATATTTATCTTATATTCTGTTTTTTATTTGCCTCATTATATCTCTGAAACTAACATCTCTCTATCAGGATTAATTTCATTTTGCGTTTACCACATGCTCTTCTGAACTTTCCGTGGCGCAGGGAGAGCGCACGCTAAACCCTCATTTAAATCCTGCTGTTTGCGCCTGTTACAGATTGCGCGTGTAATCTTTGTAGATCACCCGCAAACGCTGAAATGACAGCGCACGCTATTTTTTTTGCGAGGCAAAGACATTAGACTCGCAATTTGGATTCTTTGTAAATCAGGCCCTTAGTGTTCTACTACCCTCATTATATTAAAAAAAAAAAAAAAATCCTGTTCACAAAACTGTTCATAATAACTACACACAAAAGGTCAATTATTATGCTGAATGCCTTTGGCTTATCCATTATTTCTCCCAAGTTTGGTGGAGCTTGAGTTACAGGTCTTTCATAACTGTAAGGTTCTTTTTTTCTACTGACTTTTTACTTTTTATTATTCTCTGTTGAGGATTTGTTCTATTTTTCTTATGTCTCTTTCTTTTGTTACATTTAATGCCAGAGGTTTAAGAGGTAACTTAAAGCGGAAAGCTGTCTTCTTGTTTCTGAAGCAATTTAAATGTGATTTCTACTTCATTCAGGAGTCACACAGCACTAAAGATAATATGGCATTTTGGAAAAGTCGATGGGGTAACGAGTTATGGGGAGCACATTGTTCTGAGAGAATGGCAGGTGTTTTGATACTGAAAGACAAATTTTCCGGGAAAATTCTAAACTCCATATGGTGACCCAGAAGGACATTTTCTTATCATGATCTTGAATATTTTGATAAATGTGGTGATATTATCTAATATTTATGGTTCCAACTCACTTTTGGATAATAGAAAACTTTTTGAAAAATTGGATGAAAAAATTTCCTCTTGGCTTACAAAATACCCTGATGCTAGTTTAGTGTTTGGTGGTGATTTCAACGTGGTATATGATAACAAGTTAGATAGATGCCCATCTAGCAATTCAAACACTACTAATGGTTACTTGAAGGACTTTATCGAGAAATTTGATATCATAGATGTCTTTAGACAAAAGTTCCCTAATCTGAGATCATTTACTTGGAGCACAAAAGATCAATCTAAAATGTCTTGTATAGATTATTGGCTAGTTTCCAACAAACGTAACCATATCAATTCAAATGTGAATACACATGCAGCACCCTTTTCTGACCGTAAGGCTGTTTCTCTTTCCCCTAATGTCAACTTCCCCAGGGCTACACTCTGGAAAATTGATAATAGTCTTCTTACACATGCTGAGGTTACAGAAACTATTAAACTATTAGGGGAGTGGGTAGCCCAGTGGTAGCGTCCTGGGCTTTGGCGCGGGTTTGAGTCCCCGACACGAGTCCTAGGTGAACCACTGTGGACCCCTGAGCAAGGTCCTTAGTCCCAAGTATACAGGTATACAAGTATAACAAAAAAAAACTAAAAAACGTATTTCTTCTCGCTGGCAAGAAGCATGTACAAATAATTCTTTTAGCCTTTATTGGGAATTATTGAAATATGACATTGGTAAATTGATGAGATCATACAGCAGGAATCTAGCAAAGATCAGAAAAGAAGAAGTCAATCTCTGCTCTCAGATTGCAACTTTATCTAATACAAATGAGAATTTAGCTGATGATGAACTACTTCGCCTTAGTGAATGCCAAAACAAATTAGATAACATTTATAAAAGGAAAGCTCATGGAGCTTTTGTTAGGTTGCGAGCAAAATGGTTGGAGGAAGGGGAGCGGTGCTCTTCCTACTTTTTTGGCCTTGAAAAATCAAAGCTTAAAAACTCTTTAGACTCTCTTAAAATTAATAATGAAATTATAACCGATTTTAAAACAGTAGCTTCCTTTTGCTCCAACTATTACAACAAACTTTATACCTCTAATTTTTCAGAACAATTAACATGTCAATTTTTAAAATCTATTAATTGTAAAACTATTTCAGAGGCTGATAAAAAATTTTGTGATACCAACTTTACTCTCAGTGAAGTACAAGAAGCTATTAGGTGTCTTAAAAATAACAAATCTCCGGGTAGTGATGGATTGTCTAGTGAATTTTATAAAACTTTTGAAAATGAACTTCTTCCATTCATTCCTAGCATATTTTCTGAAAGCATTGAAAAGCGTAAATTCCCAACTACTCTTACACAGGGTGTAATAGCCCCTATTCCTAAGCCCATAAGGAGAAATTGTTTGTTGAGAACTGGCGACCCATTTGTCTACTCAACAACGACTATAAAATTCTGGCCACGATTTTAGCAAAAAAGAATTAAGAAAACCTTACCAACCATAATTGATGAATCACAGACAGGCTTTATGTGCCACAGACACATTTCTCATAATATCAGGCTGATTCTGGACATGTTGGACTACTCACACCTTTTATTTTCAAGGCCTTAGAAAAATTTGGATTTGGCCAATTATTCATTAAGTCTATTAAAACGTTGTACATAAATGCAAATTGCACAGTTAAACTTAAATGTGGGACAACCCCTAGATTTCATCTATCTAGGGGGTATGCCAAGGATGCCCCGTCTCACCATATCTTTTATGAATTGCAGCCCAACTTCTGGCAAATTATATTTCTCATAATAATGTATATGGTATCACAATTGCTGACAGAGAAGTTAAAATCAGTCAAGTGGCTGATGACACCACAATTTTCTTGCGTGATTATGAACAGATTCCTATTGTTAGCAAGCTCATCCAGAAATTTTCAGAAGCTTCAGGCCTTAAGCTCAATGGTTAAGTTGTACCGTGTAACTTTTGAACCCAATGTTAGCCTAATATTATGATACATTATATTCTAACATTATTATTAATATAAGTAACTATAGATGATTTCTGCTGTCAATATAGAGCACTTGACGCATGTGGTTGCTCCGAGGGGGCTGCCATTCTCAAAAACCAGGCATTGTAACTTCTCAGGAGCGAGCCGTCTCTCTTTGGATCATGTAACCTGGAGCGCTCCAATTAATGGCTTGATGACTTAAAAATCAGCTTTTCAAAGTGGTCTGATACAATTTTCCAAAACACAGACTGAGACTGTTTAATTTTGAGACAGTTGTGGCGCCTGTGGTAAGTTACAGGTTTAGTGCCCATAGTGGCCAAAAGTTACACGGTATAACTTTAATAAATGTGAGCTCCTCCCAATTAAAACATGTTCTCAATCCTCCATATGCGATATTCCAGTCAAATCACAAGTAACTTACCTTGGAGTCATTATTTAAAAAAACACAGAAGAAAGATGCAAGAAAATTAAACTACTGGCTTCAGAGAGACCTGTCCTTAAGAGGCAGAATTCTGTTGTCTAAGGCAGAAGGATTATCCAGACTAACTAATGCTGCGCTTTCTCTGAATGTTAATGCCTCCACTTCTAAAGCCATTGATAAAAGGCTTTATCGGCGTTTGGAAAAACAAGACCCATTTTATTAAAGACAGTGTGCTTGTAAATGCAATTAACTCCGGTGGACTCAACTTTTTAGATTTTACCACTTTAAATTTTACTTTTAAAATTAACCGGATAAGGTCTTTATTATTAGACCCTAATTCCATATGGAATTTTATTCCTAACTACTTATTCTCCAAAATTGGCGGCCATTCGTTAGTCTTACAATCAAATTTTAAAATTGAGAAATTGCCCTTTAAGTTAGCTAATTACCCCAAACAAATGCTCCTTGCTTGGTCTCTTGTATATAAACATTCATTCTCTCCACACACATTTCAAATTTGGAATAATAACTGTATTCTATATAAGAACAAATCTATTTTTTTCAAAAACTGGTATAACAATAATATTATGTCAAGCAACTCTTCAACCCGGAGGGGTTGCTGATGTCATATTCTGAATTTTTGTCATCCTGTCATATTCCAGTGACCCCCAAAGAATTTGCCATAGTTATGGATGCTATTCCTCAAGGTGTATTGATGTTGTTTAGGGGTGGGGTTCCTTCATCGATAGTAGAACAGCGTGATTTATCATTTTCAGTTTTTGAGACTGCTGTGGGCAAAATCTGTTTTACTTCTGGTTCTCCTTCGAGAAATGAAAAAATTTGAAGCTTACTTCAAAAAGACATTGCTACTGTTCCTTATGTTATTTTTTACTGGAGACAGCTTGTATCTGACATCAAATGGACTACTGTGTGGACATTGTCTTCAAAATATCTCATCACAAACAAAGTCCGGGATGTCTGTTTCAAACTTCTTCACAAATGTTACCCTGCAAAGCAATCTCTACACAAAGACATTGATCGTAGCTGCTCTTTTTGTCATGAGGAAACTGAAACTGTTATTCACCTCTTTTGGAGATGCCCCTTGACTGTATCTTTTTGGAAAGACTTCATACGTTACATTCAAACTAACATCCTCTTCAACTTCTGTCTTCTTTACCCAGATGTCCTTTTGGTTTCTTCAACATTTACAACTCTAAAAGAAAAGAATATCATAAAATTAACTTTCTAATTATTTTAGCCAAATATCACATTCATAAATTTACATTTATGAATGTTTAAAAAGCCCCTTTTTAAACTGTTGTTGCTTGAACTAACCCATTATAAAAACTCGATACAATACTCTTCAAACACCAAAGCAATAAAAACTCTTGATACTCGGACTCTTAAATATTTTGGTTGCTGACCCTGACATGTTTTAAGGTTTTATTATTGTAATTATAATTATTTTGTTTTTTATTTTTTTATGTGTGTTTGTGTATGTCCTTTTTGTTGTTGTTGTTGTTTTAACCCCTGGCATATTTGTTTGTGTTGTAAATTCAATTAATGTCTTTAATAAATGATAAAAAAACGAAACAAACAAACAAACAAAAAAAACGACGATGCAATCAACTTCCTGTAAGATACTGGAAATAGCGCTTTGCCATTGACTCACAGTAGCGGTTTAGTCGAACATTTCAACATGAGTATTCATAACATTTCTAAATAATTTTCCCCAGAAAAATGCACTTGCACGGTTCGGGAACACGTGTTGTGGTTCGTGGTTGTACTAACAAGCAGAGAAAGTTGAATTTGTGGCTACAACAGTTTTTGTAGAACATGCACCTCGGTCCTAGTGAGAGAGTGGCTACAGGGCTTCAGACTGCAAGGTAGTGGTCGCATTTTAGGACTAAAATATCATCTACTTTTAAGTTAATAAGATCGTATCCCACCTCTTTCAACAAAACACGACCAACCTTATTCCTCTGTAATACTCTGCTATGGTGACTGAGTCAGTCACCATAGTAATAGACTCTTTGTACATAACCTGCTGTCTAGCAGATAATCTTTCAGAAACCCTGAATTTCTGTCTCTCCCACCTGGAGCAGCTTTCAGACATGGATAGTCCATACTAACGTGATACCAGAGAATTAGAAGCTTCATTTATTCACAACAATAACAAAGATAGTTAGAGGACTTTTCATAACTTCAATTTTTATGATAATTTCTTCATCATTATGTCATCAAATGGCACCGTTCTGCAGTAACCCTGATTCTCCTGCCGTACATAGCTGACATGCCATGGCGCAATCATGAGATGACGTCGGCAAGATTTGTACGTTGCGTTGCAATACTATAAATTTTCTTTTGTTAATTGGATCTTTCTTTCTAACATTGGTTATAAAAGATTTTAGAAAGACAAAAATGTGTTGAGTCATCAGGTCAGTCCACTCATGTCTGAGATTATAATTCCATAAATATGTGATGGTAGAGAGTTACTGTCTCTTCTGGATACCAGTACAGTGTTTATCAGCCAGTGTGTAATGAAAATAAAAGATGTCTAATCATAATTTATTTTACTCTATCCTTAATTTACGTTTATCTGTAAGTTTTTCTGCCTATTCAATTAACATTGGCCAGACTGGTTTGCTGTATGTTTGGTGTTGCAGAATTGCAAATTTCCCCGTTGTGGTATAAATAAAGGTTTAGTTATTATTATTATTATTATTATTATGGTCTGGTTGTACAATATATTACCGTCTATAAAATTACATGAACTTGGAATATGTTTGTCTCACAAATTTGTATTTGTCCTTTTTTTGTAGTATGTCATCCGTGGACATTGATGAGGACGAATTCAATAACACACAAAATTCTGTGTAAGTGGTATGCATACATATTTTAGATGAGACTTGTATGTATGTTTGATGTCAATCTCCATTACAATATATATATATATATTTTATCTTCAACATAGTATTGACTGGGCAGAGGATAGGACATGGTCTCCAAGTGAGGACACCAGAGATGTTTCATCTTCAGAGGAAGACGAAACGATAGAAGAGAATGACTATGATGACAGTGATGATGAGGATTACACCCCCTTTATGTATTCGGTAAGTTGTAGTGATGTTGTAACTTTTCAAACACGCATTCAGATGTGTCCATATCCTAATATATGTGCAAAAAAACCCAACACAACAGAAGCACCTTTTGTGTCTTCATGTACAGAGACTGATGAAAGAATATTAGTATCAGTCCTAATAAAATATATCAGTTGATCCCAAGTAATTTCTTTACCAAAAATTCCATTTCATAAACATGAATACTCTTTTTTTTTATCATAGTTTTATCTGTTTCTACAGAACTGGTGGGGCCATTACAACCAAAATTTGTCTGGATGCTCTTCAGTCCATCAGCATGGAGGACACCGTTCATGATGTCGACACTGAACCAATTGAAATGCCCCTAGTGCCAGAAAAAATTACGAAACAAAGTGAGGATGACATCGTTGGTCACCATGCATCAATCACCTACCATCTCTGTTTGGAACAGCTGGCAGAATATCTCTTTCTGCCACTCTGCACCGCAAAAGACCCACTGACATCTATTGAATGCCGTGCTTCTGCACCATTTAAGATACAGACCAAGTCTAGAGGAACAGCTGTCATCATGCAATGGGTATGTTAAAATAAGAAGGACAAATCACGTCTTTCATTTACCACTTTTTGCTTTATAAATATAACTATATTCTATCTTTTTTTAATCCCTGATTTTACAGATATGTCCAAACAATCACTGCGTCTGGCAGTGGAACCTCAGCCTACATTTAAATATGGGATGCAAGCTGGAGACTTTATGTTGGCATCCAATATATTGATATCTGGAAAACGGCTATGCCAAAGTAGCATTGCTATTCCAATTCATGAACATGGGGATAGTGCACAGGTCAACCTTTTTCAAGATTCAAGACATGTACTGTGTTGATGAGACCAAAGAATTTTGGGATGTACAGATGTGGGCATGAAAAAGTTCCTCCTTTTTCTGCCAGAAGTGGTGCACTAATAGTGCACCATTACTGCACTATCACTGGCTGAACGATTTGTCCTGCAAATACGCCATCACTCACGGTGTCCAAACTTGGCGTGTGGAAACGTCCTTGTTCCGGGCGTTCATTTATGCTCTGAAATCGTTTCCCCTGGGCACACAGGTGTTTCTCTGTGCGATTGAATTAGCAGTCAAGTCGCTGGTAAGTGGCTGGCAGTCGGCTGAAAGGGGAACTTTTTCATGCCCAGATCTGTAAAAAGAGCAAATGTCATTTGTAGGCTGCAGTCAAAGGACAGTATTGTAGTACTTGGTGAGTGTAATAGTCAATCAGCATCACTAGCATCTGTCACACGAATCTGTGCTGGCAGTGTTATCTTCAGTTTTGACAGCAAATACCATTTTTTTCTTGTGAATTTGTCATTATTCTTAGGTGATAGGTGCATGGACAGTCCGGGGTTCTGTGCTCAGTACTGCACCTACACTGTAATGGAAAATGACACCAAGGAGATCTGGTCAATCGTCAACATCGACAAACGAGAGACACAGAGGAGCTCTGTCATTATGGAGAAGGAGGGCTTTATCAGGAGCTTCGACAAACTCTGCCAGGATGTGAAACTTGCCGAAGTGTGCACAGATGCTCATGCACAGATATCTGCTCTTTTCAGTAAGTGTATGGCCTCATCGTTTACCTTTTATTATTCTTGGGTAGTTCAGCTCTGGCATAATAACAATTTCAGTGTTTCATATTCATCATCAGTCCTACATGCAAAACTCATAGTTGTTTCTTACGTCACTAAATGCAACTAAACAGTATTGCTCATAAATTTTTGTATTTTGATCAAGGGGCAAACTCCGCCTCAGAACAGTGAAGCTCTCTTCCGCGTTGTATATAGTGTAATCCTCCCTTCATCCACTAGGGGCTGGCTCCAAGAGCGAGCAAATCCCCATAGACTCCCATGTTAAAAACGCCAACTTCACAGCAGAAATAAACAGGTTTACAGCCTGGTTCAAAAAAATCATTTTAGGTTTATTAGGTCACGTTTACCTTCATGTCAACTGTGAGGGGGGTGAATTTTTTTTATAACTCATTCGTTTAGATGTTATTTATTCTTCAAATTACACATAATTAAGGGCGTATCCTTATGATTGACATGCGGCAGACCGGAAGCTCCGCCTGCCGACCAGAGGCTCCTAGTTAGCTCCTTCTTTGCTCTTAATAAGGTCTCAGTTTGTTACAGAGTCGCACAACGGCGGTGTTTAGTCAGCGAATTGCAAGTCTAAGCATGTCTTACCTTAACCATGCCGCTTAGGGGGCTTATCTTTGTTAGCTCCTCTTAGTTTCGTGTTAGCTCAGTTAGCGTTTAGCCCACAGTACGTCAGCTGTCAATCATTTGCCCCGCGGCCGCGCTGTGCCCATTTTAGGATTTTCCTGGAGTGACGACGTACGTGACACGGCAAGATGGCGACGGTAAGACACGCCCACCTGGCTTCACATTTCTCTATTCAGAAGAGACCGGAAGCTACGTCCAGTAATTATATACAGTCTATGATTTTGATACAGACCCAGCAAAGGGGAAATACAAGGATAGTGGAGTGCGTCACACTTTAGATATGTGGCATGGGTCCAAAAACCTGGGCAAGAAGATTCATGCCGTAAGTGTTTCTATAGAAATACACACGTCACAATAATCTGACCTATACGTTTCTCAAGTATTGTATTTACTTATTCATTCTTTAATATAGGCAGGCCAAAGAAGAGGGTGTTCAGTCCTTCTCCAGTGGAACTAGGACATTTGCAATCATTTCTGGTACTGCTGCAAGATGGCTGAAAACTATGATGACTTTTTTGTGAGTTATCTATTAAAATGCATCTTACTACAGTAACTTCTGAGAAGTAGACTATTTTGCTTTTTCAGTTTTAAAAAAATTACATTCATGTTAATGTTCTGCTTTAGGACATGTGGATTGGCCTTCTGCACCATGTCACAGGAGAGCATGAGTGGTCTCTTGATGCCTGTCAACATGGCCCATTGGAGGAGGACAGAGAAAAGGCATGGATCGAGAAGGGATCTGTGGCCCATGAAGCTTTGTCGGAGATCATTCTCAATGAACGCTGGCTGAAGGAGGTTCACAGTTTTTGCACTTCAGGTAAAATTACGCATTTTAATTTTAAAGTCAAACTGCTTTTTTTAGAATATTGTTCAGAGAGGACTTGCATACTCTGGCATTTCTGTTTTTTTTAGGTCAACAGCAGAGTTGGAGTCTTTCCATAACCACATCCTGATGTATGCTAGCAAGCGCTTCAGTTTCAGCCCTCCAGTGTATGAAGCCCGAACCTTACTGGCTGGCTTGGACTACAACCACCATGTCCACAGACCACCAAAGAGAAGACCAGATGGCCCCATAGAGTATGTTATCAGCATTACAAATGTTTGTCTATCTGCATTTGTCACCATCTCAGACACTATATACCTACTGTCCCAACAACACAAGTTCAGAAATCTGAATAAGGTGTTCACATGCAACAGTATTCTGGATACAATTTGAGTACCCCGGGTAGCATATCCAGGTTTCTTTAATTTGGGATAACATGCTTACATGTGTAAAACATAACCATGATAGCAAAAAAAACTAGGGCTGGTCGCAAATATTAGTTTCGACCTTATCAATGAAGGAATGATTAAATAAGTTTATCTGCAAAGGGAAACGTGTTGGAAAACGTGTCATGTTATTTGTAGATATGTCCAAACACAAGACTATTTTTATTTATAGCCTATATATTTAACATTCTGTTGGGTCTATCGTGTGCTTTATTGTGGCCGACAGACGGTAAAGAAGAAACTGTTGGGATTAACAGTCTGGCTGCATTTATATTTGTAACTACGCTGCTCAGCATTGTTTGACTCCTCAAACTTCAATCCGAGCGAGCCTGGTAGGCTCGTTCATAGTAACGCTGCAGAATTAATAAGCAGCGTGAGAAATGGCATGTCTGCTGTGTGAGGTCTTTCAAATGTGTGTGAAACTTGAGAATCCTGGGTCAAATGTACTCCGGTAGCTGAACTCCTTAAAATTAATGCTGCATTGTACCTTAGTCTTGCCGACAGAACTGTCTGATATTCTTTATTATTTTTTTAAACAGGCTGTTTAAAATTCCGGTCGTACTTTTTTTTCATCCATCACTTTTTACCGCTTCACAATGTGGCCAAAGGGGCTGATAGAGGTTAGTCAAAGAGACAAAAGGGCTTAAATTTGAAATGCTATTAAAGAAGTGTAATCACGTTATGGATTCTTTTAACTAATCGCGATTAATGCATTAATGCTGACAGCCCTAATAAAAACATAATTATAATAACGATACGCATGTAGATGTGAACACACTTTGTGCTATATTTGATAGATACATTTATTTTGAATTTTTTATTGTTTTATATTCATTCATTCATTTTCTGTACCGCTTATCCAGTTCAGGGTCGCGGGGGTTACTGGAGTCTATCCCAGCTATTATCAGGCGAGAGGAGGGGTACACCCTGGACAGGTCGCCAGTCTGTCGCAGGGCCAACACAGAAAGACAGACAACCATTCACACTCACATTCATTCCTAGGGACAATTTAGAGTGATCAATTAACCTAACCTATTGTTTTATATAACTTTTCAAAACAATCAACAATCAAGAATTTGTTGCTTATAATTGGAATATTGTTGTCCTATCTTGAATTTCAGATACCGCAAACTCTACAATAAGAAGTCCCGGAAATGGAGTTTGTATGCCCAGAAGACAGCTAAGGACTACAATTACATCCCAGATCTTCAAAGGGCCATCGGTAGGAAACGGTTAGGTTCAGGACGTGGGCTACCTCGACACACAACACAAAGGCCAGATGACCCACGTCAACATGGAGTGCTGTCTGGCATTCCAGCTCCAACCACTGAGGAGCTATTGCAGACACAAGTCAGCAGAGGGAAGGGTAAGAATGACTGCTATGGAGTTAGAATAAGTTTTATGGACAATTTGATGGTTACAAAATTATGTTAGAGTGATAGGAAGAAACTTCTGATGTAATATGTAATTCTAAAAAATAAAACTAATCACACATCAAATTCTTTATGCTCTTTCAACAGGTCAGCCATTACCACAGACATGAGGCCTAGCCATTGGAATTTCACGAAGATTTCATGAAGCTTTCCAAAAATCTGAAAGTCATGCCAACAAATGCACACCTGTTTGTTAGTATGCAAAAAAAGATTATTTCTATGTAAACTAAAGTTTGAAAATTTTTCTATAATGTTGCAATATTTCTTTCAATAACAATGTTTTATTGTTTCAGACTTTTCATGCCTAGATTCTTTCTTATTACCAATGATTCTTATTTCTGTAACTGAAGGTTATTTTTTGATTAGTAGTAGTTGTTGTCCAAAGGGTATTTCATAAAGTAAGGCTCTGTATTTGTGCATTTATGCAATAAGAAACAAATCACTTTAGAAAACAAACTTTATTGGATAATGATAAGTTACACAGCACTCAAACTATTTACATATAATAAAGTGTAAAAGCAGCTAGACTCTCCGAGGAATAAACCCCCTGTACTGTCCATGAGGATCTGGAAAGCAGTCACATATTCTCCACACACAGCAGCTTGGAATGACCACCCTGTGACCAGAGCCCAGAACCCCATATTGCCAAGCAACAAACTGTCTGTATGCTGCATGGCGAAACTGCCTGTTGTCCTCTCCTGGATCTGGTAGATCAGCCACAGCACTCAGTTCATTCCACATCCTCCTTGCAAGGCGCAAAACTCCCTCTTGCAAAATGTATAGGTCCATGTGTGGAAGTCTTGAAATGCCCATTTCTGGTTGTTGGTTGCAGCATTTCTTCGCCACTAGTGTAGGCATTTCCCTACATCTCTGGCAGATGCACCATGAGGGCTGGAACTGCCCGGGAGGAACTAGTGGAGGTGCAGTAGGTTCCACCTGGCTGAGAACATCGAAGATGAGACTGGGGTCCCGTGACAGACTTCGTTGTAAAATGTGGTGTGCCTGGTTTAAATTCAGTCGTTGAATTTGCTCCTAGAAGGCACAAGATAAAAGTAATATGTAAATATATCTTTACTTAGGCTCAATAACAGCTGAACAGGCAACATCAGCTTCTACATTATGTGTTTGTGGTTAGAAATGATTACTTACGCGTTCATATGCAATCCTCTGTGATCGCAAATTCTCAATCCTGGCAATGTCTGCAGTGCCAAGGTCATCGGGTGTTTGGCCCGAACGACGCCCTCCGCCCCGTCGACCACGGCACCTCTACGGCTCCCTCGTCTACCCGCCCGTCTCGCAGTAGAAGCAGCGGGAATGTAGTCTTCCTCAGAGTCCACCGGCTCAGCCTCAAAACTCTAACCGTGTCAACAAACACAAACGCCACACACTTAGGAAAGCGAGAAATGTAAATAAGCTGCTACTTTAGCTTGCTAATACTGAAATGATGTGCTACCTGGGCTAACGTAAGCCTGTATGACAGAACACAAGGTTAGAATGTGGCCTTTTGTTGCAAAATAAACAATTGAGTAATAAATTTGTAACTTCGGTATAACCAGCTTCTTATATCTAGCTGCGTGGAGGTGAGTGTTATCGCTCTTACCGGTTCACACTCCATGCCGCGTACGCTGCTTGGACGCTTCTGGTTGCATGCGGTAGCCGCGCAGATGCTGTGAGAGGGGTGGAGCTTGGAGGTGGGGCATGAGTGAAGCAGAGAGGGTGGGGGAGTGGCGTGAAACCTGTTTTTCTTCAAATTTTCAGTTTAAGTCTGCTCTCTTCTCAATGTAACAGACTGCAGCTTTAAGGAAGCTGAGATCATTCAACATCTGCACCAAGATGTTGCAGATCTTCTACAAGTCTGTTGTGGAAAGTGCAATCAGCTTTGCAGCATCTGCTGGGGAAGCAGCATCAGAATCAGAGACTTAAAGAAACTAAACAAGCTGATCAAGAAAGCTGGTTCTGTGCTGGGGATAACTCTGGAGCCGCTGGAGATGATCGTTAAGAAAAGAATGCTGCACAAGCTGATGAAGATGATGGAGGATTCTTCCTCCTCTCCACAACACGGTGAAGAATCAACAGAGTGTGTTCAGTGGGAGGCTGCGTCAGGTTCGCTGTAGGACGGAGAGATACAGAAATTCATTCCTACCAGCAGCCATCACCCTAAAGAACAAGACTGACTGACCGACTGACATTATTATTATTATCAATGTTATATTGTTAAAAAGAAAAAAAAAAAGAGCTTTCTTACATTGTCGAATTTCCCTTCTGGGATAAATAAAGTATTTCTCATTTCATTTCATTTCATTACTCATAACCTTAATCATTACTGGAGCGAAAAAGTAATCATATGATTATGATTACTTCTTTGATTCTGCTCTTGAGTCTGTGGTGGGCCGGCTTTCTCAGATCAGCTTTTGGCTTCCTCTGGTGGCTGGTTTAAAGTCTGGCCCTGGGGACTTCAAATTACTGAGGCTCCTTTGACAAACTACAATCATATATTACAGAAAACTAAGGCTATCACTGCTATACGCATACAATTTTCAGATTCTAGGCAAGTAGGAGAGTAATCTCACCTTGATATGGCCGCATTAGGTTGACCTTGAAAGAAAAGGCTTTATCTGCCCCAAATTGAAGTGTCTCACTTCCTGGTAAAAATGTTGGGGGTGGAACGTTTTACCAGATCTGACGTAGCTCCAAAGTCAGATCTGGAGAACACCCCCAGCATCACTGTCCCGTCCATATTCATCAATATCCAGCACTGTAAACTTATAGCGAGCATCACACACTGCCATCAGAACAAAGCTGAAGTAACCTTTGTAATTGTAGAAGGCACTTTCACTGCATCCATCCAAGATGTTTCCCATCTATAGCTCCAATGAAATTTGGAAAGTTCCACATGTTTGTAGAGTCGGCCTGGATCACTTTCCATTGCTCATCTGTTGGATATGTTACATATTCATCCCGCAGAGCAGTCCATATGGCCTCGCAGACCTCCTTAACAATTTTCCCAACGGTAGCTGATCCAAGTTTGTAGCTTGCAGCCAAAGCTCTGTAGGTCATCCCGGAGGCCAGAGAACGCAGGGTGACTGCTGGTGATATGGGCTTCACGAGCGTGTTGAAATGTTGTATGTGTGGGCTTATTAATGCCAAAAGCTCGTCAAATGCACAGACAGACATGTGAAAGTAATCACGATGTTTCTCTTCATCGATAGCACGCATGGGCAAAACGAGAGTTGAATATTCACTGCGACTTTGGTTAAGTGGCCGCACATACCACCTCCGCTGGCAACGAGACCTTTTTCTTTTGCAGCAGCAAAAATAAAATGATTGTTTCTTCTTCCTCGAGAGCAATAACGTTGTCCATTTTCCACATACACCTGGGTCGTTCACGTATGCCCTGGAAATACAATCTGACCGGCAGATTGACCTTTTCACATTCTCAGTAAGTGCCGTGTACACCTCCTTGAGTGTTTTGGCCACAACATGCTGCAGCAAGTATATTCACAGACGACGCAGACCACTTGCGTGAACGTTTGCATCCACAGCAAGTATATCTAGGACTAAGGGAGAGCACGGCCACCCTGTGGAGGAAACTCATTTCAGCTGCTTGTACCTGTGATCTCGTTCTTTTGGTCATGACCCACTCCTCATGGCCATAGGTGAGGGTAGGAACATAGATTGACTGGTAAATCGAGAGCTTTGCCCTCTGGCTCAGCTCCTTTATCACCATGACAGACCAATGCAAAGTCCGCATTACTGTAGATGCCACACCGATCCGTCTGTCCATCTCCTGCTCCAATTTTCCCTCGCTCGTAAACAACATCCTGAGATACTTGAACTCCTCCACCTGGGGCAAGACCTTGCTCGCGACCCGGAGAGGACACTCCACCCTTTTCTGGGTGAGGACCATGGTGTCGAATTTGGAGGTGCTGATTCTCATCCCAGCCACTTCACACTCGGCCAACAGAACCACATCATCTGCGAAAGCCAAACTCACACCCCTCAACACCTCGGCTGCGCCTAGAAATCCTGTCCATAAAGGTTATGAACAGGATCGGTTACAAAGGGCAGCCTTGGCGGAGTCCAACTCTCACCAGGAATGGCTCCGACCTACAGCTGGAAATGCAGACCAAGCTCTGGCACTGGTCGCACAGGGACTGGACAGCTCAAACAAGGGGGTCTGGCACTCCGTACTCCCGGAACATCCCCCACAGAAATCCCAGAGGACATGATAGAACGCCTTCTCCAAGTCCACAAAGCACATGTAGACTGGTTGGGCGAACTCCCATGCCCCCTCCAGGATCCCGAAGAGGGTGTAGAGCTGGTCCACTGTTCCACGACCAGGACGGAAACCACACTGCTCCTCCTCAATCCGAGGTTCGACTATCCGACGGACCCTCCTCTCCAGGACCCCTGAATAGACTTTACCAGGGAGGCTGAGAAGTGTGATCCCCCTGAAGTTGGAGCACACCCTCCGGTCCCCCAGCAGAACGATGGAGTCCCTGGACGGAGCGCTTTCCAACACACTGTCCAAGGACTCCAGAAAGGGTGGGTACTCTGAACTGCTGTTCACCGAACAGCCTTTCTGCACAAACAACAGTCAGGACCCGTCCCCCCACCTGGAGGCGAAGGGAGGCTACCCTTTCATCCACCGGGGTTTTTCCAGAGCCCAAGCTGTGCATCGTGGTGAGTCCAACTATGTCTAGTTGTAATAGCTCAACCTCACACACCAGCTCAGGCTCCTTTCCAACCAGGGAGGTGACGTTGCACATCCCTAGAGCTAGCTTCTGCAGCTGGGGGTCGGACCTGCCAGGGTCTCACCCGCCCTTGGCCACCACCCAACTCACAGTGCACCTGGCCCCTTTGGCCCCTCTCGCGGGTGGTGGGTCCTCAAGAAGGAGGGCCCATGTCAACCTTTACGGCTGAGCCCGGTTGGGCCCCATGGGCAGAACCCCGGCTGCCAGGTGCTTGCCTCATGCCCCACCTCAAGGCCTGGCTCCAGAGGGGGGCCCCGGTGACCCGCGTCCAGGCGAGGGACACGTGACTCCAATACTGACCATTTGGGGTGTTTGGGCTGCGCTTTGTCTGGTCCGCCTGTTTGCCATGGGTGAACCTACCAGGGGCATAATCTAGCCCCAGACAACATAGCCTCTAGGATCCTTAGAACACGCAAACCCCTCCACCACGATAAGGTGCCAGCCCAGGACGGGACTTAATCTAATCATGCAATGATATTTTGGAACAGAGATCATGGAAATACTGGTGACGTGAAGGCCGCGCTACCCCCAGCATGTCAGCCCTGCTGGGGGGGCCTGGCCATGTGACGCACCTCTACAGCATACCAGACCTCGGGAAGACAAGGTCTGGTATGTAATAAAAATCTATACCCGTCATTAAAATGCTGTGATATGAGACTGAAAACAGTCCATGTGCCATTCATCTGCCACATGTCACTGACTAGACTCAAAATAATCTTCTCTAATCCTACTGACAATGAAAAGGAACTAAGTTCATCCCCAGCTAGAAAAGAACTGGGATGTCTGAGCATTTAAAACTATTTTAATTAGACTTCTTTGACCACGTGGCAGTTACTCACACCACATTTTATCTACAGAACCATTTTTAACTGATGTAGTTAATAAATAAACTCTGTCTTGACTTTAGAAACCAGGTGTACTTGTCTTCAGGGATTTGATTTCATTGTGGAAGTCAAATTTCTGCATTACATCAATACCACACTGCCTGTGGCCAGATAACAGATTGGCAGCTTTTCACAGAAGCAGAGCTGCAACAGAGTTAATCATTTCCTTATATCGACTCCTCCGCTCCAGTCACTTTGCAGGTTGGAGAAACCTGCTAGGCGTTGTTTGATGTGAGAAGCAATGCTGCTGGCGGGCAGCTCTGACACAAAAGATTCAGAAAAACGTCCACATTAAAGCAAGAATAGATCAGAGTATAAAGGGATAAAGGCAGAGAGGGTGGAGTCACCAGCGGGGAAGTAGTTATTATGTGTATGCTAAGATGCTTTTAGTCTGGAGCCTCAGAGATTTGCCCCATCATCTGGGATGATGCCCTAAATGTTCTCTCTGTGTGCCCAAGATTATGAAACACAGAAATATGTGCTTTGAATTGTTCCAGTTTCTAAATAATGTACATCAGGTTGTTGTTTCGTGGGATGCTACACTCATTAAAGGTTTGGAGGATTTTTGACAACTAAAGTAAAAGATCTACTTTTAAAAAAGAAAAAAAAACATGGAACATAAATTTCTCCAAACATATCTGGTTGAGACTGAAACTTTTGATCCACAACCCTAAAATGCTTCTCTTCACCACACCACATTTCTGCTTTGAAATGCAGAAGTGCATTTCCAGTGTTGTGTTTTCTCACTTTTTCAACATCTATCTAAATCTGAATCTGTAATTCCAGAAGTAGAGCTGGGAAAGATTTTGCCGCAGGTTTGTTGCCTGAAGGCACTCGAATGACTCACCTGTTCATCTAAAATCAATGGTGCTTCCATTTTCCAGCTTGGGTAGATTTTCTTCATCTTTGCCTGCTGAGCATTCACCCGGAGGCCAGCTGAGGCTGCCTGCGTCAGTTGCAGCTCATTCCACATCCACAGCCGTAAAACTCCTGTCAAAACTCGTCCAGCCAGCAAAAAGAGATTTCGTCGTTCTGTTTCCTTCTTGCTAGATGCTGTATTTTACTTGTCTGGAAATCAGCTACACCTCCATCTACATTACAAAACATTTCTGAGGGTAGAAAAAATTTCATTAACAGTGAAGGGTAACTCAGCAAAATTTACCCACAAGTGGACACCCTTCCTGGAGTACCTCAAACCTTTACCTTCATAATGTGTGTGAAGGTATGAAGGTAAATAACCCACCATCACGAAGTTAAGAAGATATGTAAAATCCCCCCCCCCCCCCTTTATTTTTTTACATTTTCTTTTTCTTTAAAGGGATATTGTGTAAGTTCTGCTGTTATTTATTCACAAAAACTGATTATTTGGTTCAAAAGTGTTTTTTCATTAATCAGTAATCACTCCCATCAACAAACTGAAGTGCTCCTCTACGTTCTAAATTTGCCGTTCGTATCATTCATTTACACATCGAGCGGGGCGGCTCGGTGGGGGCTGCCATGTCGTATCGCCATGTTTTTGCGTTCGGGAGAAGCGTGACAGTAGGAAAACACAGAAACTCACCGGACACACCGGAGTTTTCAGCTCAGTTCGAGGTAATGCCTTTGAAAAGTCACCGCGCTGCAGTGGGAGAAACCAGCGTCTCACTGATGCTGCGTTCACGTGCAGTCGGGCAGACGGCCGTTGGTAACAAACCACATGTCATTATAATCAATGAAGCCGAGCGAAAGACGGTAAAACATGGGTCAGGGAAAACAATACAACATCGCCATGACAACAAATCAGATGTGGACTGATGTCACTGTAACTGACGGACCACGTCTTCACATAGAGGCCGGTGATAACTTTACATGCAGTGGATGTCGTCCGTCTGCCCGGTTTCACGCGAACGCAGCATGAAAAGTACGAGGGAGCTGCTCCTGATTACACAGTGTCCCTTTAATTTAATCATTTTTTCGGAAAAAAAATTATTAAGTCTTTTCTGTTCTGTTCGTATGGTGTTTTCATGTTTTTTAAAAAAAAGTCGGAGAAGTTATACAAGTCATTTAAGATGTATGTGAACAATTTTGTATAATCTCTTCATAAGCAAATTAAAAAATAAAACAAATAAAAAAATTGTCCAGCTGACTTCACACCGCTGCCTGCAGACTCTCTGTGTTGGGAACAGGGAAGCGAGTGGTGGATCTGGAGGACAATATGTGGAACACCTGAGCTGTTACATGCATCTTTTAGAGACTTGGAAAGTCGGCAGTGTTGCATTCAGGGTCAGGTCTGCTCCTAACAGCCAAAAACATCACAAAAATGATGAGTGGAGATGTTTTATATGTGAAAATTGGGTGCCAATTAGAGTGCCAATTCTAATTGTTTATTATTATTATTATTATTATTAATAATACAAAACTGCCTGGTTAACATGAGACAAAAACCATACAATAAAACTACCTTTTAACACCGGATAATCACCACCATCTCCCCCAGACCTCCTATATATTTATGTTACAGTTCAAATGCTAAGTTTATGTCCATTACAATTTACACAATTTCAATGTACGTACAGTATAAGGAGAAAATCAAAAAAATAAATAAATAGAAAATGAAATCACAATTGACTATAAAGAAAGGTTATAAAATGGCATCTGGGGAAAACTGGCACCTCAACTCATCTCTGTGTGGACTACGCATGCAATGATATGAAAATTTCATGTCACAGTTATTGATATTATCACGTTATTGTTGAAATCTTCTCAAAATGTTAAAAAAGCACCTATACACACACTAAAATCATTTCACCAAGTTTCAATAAAAAACAAAACAAGTAAATAGTAACAAGCAAAGTGGACTTTCTGTTGGCAGAAACATTAAATAGCATGTAAACATCACACTTAAACCCTGTTTCCACTAGCGGGTCTGGGTCAAGTTGGGTCGGGCCGGATTGATCCACGTTTTTGCGTCTCCACGTATATATAAGGGTAGGCCCACCCGTCCCAGTTTTAGTACAACAGCGCCTTCACCTGCTGACGAAATTGAGAGCTTTTGATTTCAACAGAAGTATTTTAACTGTTGTACTAAAACTGGGACGTGTGGGCCGACCCTTATATCCGACCCGACCAGCCTACTTTTTTGGTACCCTTCAGTAGGTACAGATCTATCCGATCTGGACCAAACAGGTGGAGCTAATACACAGCAATCTGTTGATTTGTTGAAAAATCCGTCACTTCCCATGTGACCCGGCGTAAAAACAAAGCAGGGGTGACTCCTTTGTTTCTGTCATGTGTGGTCCTTTGGTTAAAAGGTGTTGCACAGCGATGATGTCACGCGATCACTTAGCAGCACTATCAGGTTAATACTCCACCTCCAGGGTAAGGGGACAGTTTGGTGTGGGGAGACGCAACGTGAAATCAACATATCTGTACCAAAACCCATCCGATATGGCCTGGCCCGACCCAACCCAGACCCGCGGGTGGAAACGGGGCTTATAAATGTGCATTAAAGATGCATCTTATGACCAAAAGAGGGGTCATGGCTTTATGCAAATTGTAGATAAGAACCAAGAATACTTTTCTTCACATTCAGACTTTATCTAGTCTGACAGATTTCAGAAGAACTGGTCCAGAAAGGAAACTTTAACTGTTTCATTGCCTTAGTAGAAATCACCTGTTCATATCATAACAACACTACCATATGGTGATGTGGCAGAAGCATTAAAATGATACCATATAAAAAAAGGTTCCTCACAGCATCCTTTAAAAAAAAAAAATCCAGAATACATCCAGACTTCAGACTTTGTCCTTTTAGAAGGAAAAAATCTCCAGAGTTGTCAATGCGGTGCCTTCTGTGCCGTCCACCATGTTTTCAGAGGCCAACATTGTAAAATGCATCTGAGGGACTGTTGCTGCTTTTCCTGGCTATGAGCAGCATCACTGTGAGTTTTTCAAAGTGCGATAATCACAGTTTTACCATTATTAAAATCTGAAACGGTAGAAATGATTTGCATTTTCATTGGAGAATTATATCCTGATTTATCTTTTTATTGATTATTGTGTGTATTGGTGTGTACATGACATACCTGCTCTCGGGAGACTCCCTTGCTGGGTCCTGGACCCCAGTTTGGGAACCTATCATCTCATGCAGGTGAAAAGGAAAGAAAAGGAAACAGAATCACCATCAGCTTCTTTCGTATTCACAGACTGCACACCACCACACACAGCAAGGCCCACACTCCACCTGCATGAGATCACAGGATACAACGTCATGTGATATGAAAGAACGGGTAGAATAACCTCAGAGGAAATTCTTCTAAATGTGATTGTATCGAACCTCCAGACTCGGAGTTAGAAAGAATTTCGATCATCTGGTCTGACAGCAACATGATACAAGGTCTATGGGGATTCTCCTTTCTGCTGCTTTTAATTTCTTTGATGGATGAATTGGTTTTATGCTCTTTTAGTTTTATTGAAATAACCAAAATCACTGGTGGTGAACCAGTGATTTTACTGGCTGGATTAACAATACAGGAGAGCTTTGTTTTGTCCCTGCTGTCCCAGCTTTGTCCCTGCTGGTCCGCCGGGACCCCAGCAGGGCCCTTCGTTCCGCTGGCCAACTTCTTTTAGAAGTGCCGAGAACGAAGCTAAAGCAGTGGGGCGACCGCTCGTTCTCAGCTGCTGGCCCCAGATTGTGGAACTCGCTGCCCCCCGACATTCGCCTCACGACTGAACTGGGCTCTTTTAAATCTAAGTTAAAGACTTATTTTTTTAGTCTAGCTTTTAATTCTAACTAGTTTATTTATTAAAGGTTTTTACTCTCTCTTAGGTACACCCTGCACTCCCCCGAGTAGCCTGTTCTGATTCTCTGTTGGTTGTTTTCACTCTTAACTCTTTTTTGTTCTTCACTTTTCCCAGTATTTAAGTTTGCATTTTTATGTTTTGCATTGTTGTCTCTTTTTCTGTTACCCTGCTGTAAAGCACTTTGTGTGTCCAATGGGTACTGTAAAGGGCTATATAAATAAATTTGATTTGATTTGATTTGATTTGATTTGATTTGATTTGTTTTGTGTTTGGCAGAGATGGAGCTGTACCAGCACGAAATACTGAAGGTGATGATGGATTCGATAAGAACCAGGGTTAAAATACTTCTGCTGACATCAAAAGTTCTCAATTTCGTCAACAGGTGAAGGCGCTGTTGTACTTTTTTGAAAATGTAGTTAGCTTAATTCCCAAATGACAGGCTGGCATCAATTTCCATTCCAAGATATTGAAAAACTTGAATCTGCTCAACAGGCTGACCTTTGATGGAGAGGGATGTAAAAAGCAGAGCGTGAGCTTACTCTGGGTTTGAAAAGTGCTTAACTCGTTGATAATTATTAAAGGGACAGTTGTATCTGGCAGCAACTCGCACATACATTTCATGCTGCATTCAGGGGAAAGTGCGCAGACAGCCGTTGGATGTAAAGGCATCAACAGCCTTTATGTGAAGAAGTGGTCTGTCAGTTACAGTGACTTCAGTCCACATCTTTGAGATGTTGTCATGGCGATGTTGTATTGTTTTCCCTGACCCATGTTTTACTGTCTTTCTCTCAGCTCCTGTCATTAAAATGAAGCTGAGAGTTGGTTTGTTACCAACAGCTGTCTGCCCAACTGCACATGAACGCAGCATCAAAGTAACGCTCAGTTCCCCCTCACAGCACTGCATTGACTTTTCAAAGGCATCATATCGACTTGAGTGAATTGATTTTGGATCGGCAACCTCTGCTTTCATGACGCTCCAGATGTTTTCTATTGGTGAAACGTCTGCACAGACCAGTTCAGCAGCAGGACTCTGGATGCAGGTAGACCAGTTCAGCAGCAGGACTCTGGATGCAGGTAGACCAGTTCAGCAGCTGGACTCTATACTGCAGGCAGACCAGTTCAGCAGCTGGACTCTATACTGCAGGCAGACCAGTTCAGCAGCTGGACTCTATACTGCAGGCAGACCAGTTCAGCGGCCGGACTCTGAACCGCAGGCAGACCAGTTCAGCGGCCGGACTCTGAACCGCAGGCAGACCAGTTCAGCAGCCAGACTCTGGACCACAGGCAGACCAGTTCAGCAGCTGGACTCTGAACCGCAGGCAGACCAGTTCAGCAGCCAGACTCTGGACCACAGGCAGACCAGTTCAGCGGCCGGACTCTGAACCGCAGGCAGACCAGTTCAGCAGCTGGACTCTGGACTGCAGGCAGACCAGTTCAGCAGCTGGACTCTGGACTGCAGGCAGACCAGTTCAGCGGCCGGACTCTGAACCGCAGGCAGACCAGTTCAGCAGCCAGTCTCTGGACAGCAGGCAGACCAGTTCAGCAGCCAGACTCTGGACCACAGGCAGACCAGTTCAGCAGCTGGACTCTGAACCGCAGGCAGACCAGTTCAGCAGCCAGACTCTGGACCACAGGCAGACCAGTTCAGCGGCCGGACTCTGAACCGCAGGCAGACCAGTTCAGCAGCCAGTCTCTGGACTGCAGGCAGACCAGTTCAGCAGCCAGTCTCTATACTGCAGGCAGACCAGTTCAGCGGCCGGACTCTGAACCGCAGGCAGACCAGTTCAGCAGCCAGACTCTGGACCGCAGGCAGACCAGTTCAGCAGCTGGACTCTGGACTGCAGGCAGATAATTGTGGTGGAAATCCCATCTCAGACCATCAAGCATGCCATGCTCGTTTTGGTATGTTATCTGCCACAACAAGGGCAGTCCAGCTGGACTGTGGACTGCAGGCAGACCAGTTCAGCATCTAGATTCTGGGCTGCAGGCAGACCAGTTCAGCAGCTTTTTTAATTCAAGCAGTTCATCCCAACAATTATAGAAAGGCAGATGATGAGCTGCTAGTTGTTTTTTTTTATTTTTTTTTTTTTTTTAAAGACAAGTTCTCCCTGCACTGAAAAATAATGGACATTTCAGAATTGCACATAAGGCCTTTTTTGGGCAACAAGAAATGAGTCAACAATTTAAATCTGTTTTGCAACTACAGAAGTTTATCTTTAACCTTTCCTTTGGGAAAGTGGAGCTCCCATTTCCCAGATATCTCCCAACTTTTCTTGATTACTTACAATCCCACCTTCCTTTCCATAAAGAATGGGAAAAACAGGGGTGTTCTAAAACTTTTGACCGGTAGTAAATGCCTAAAAATATATAGCATAGCGTACCTTAAGGGTAAGCTATTTGTCACAATTTACCCCACAGAGTTGCACACCACAATTCCCAAGAAACCATCAACCAAAGATCCCCAGCTCTGGTTCTCTAGGGCCATTGTCCTGCAGACTTTCAGTGTTTCCCTGGTGCAACACACCTGGTCAATAGTGGACCTGTGCAGAGCTTGACAGAGATCAGTTTCATTTGAATCAAGTTTGTTGCAGCAGGGAAGCATCTAAAACCTACAGGAAAGTGGGCCTTTGGGACCAGGGTGGGGTCTCACTGCTATAAAAAGTAGCATTAGGGGGTGATGGAGACCTATCAGCGTTTTAAGGTTTAATCTTTGCGATCCGTAAATCTGAGACATAAATCTGAGACATAAATTTTGCAGTGCAGGTAAGATGTCTGCAGAAAAGTTTTCAGGATTCAGCGGAAGACCAGACTGGGTGTCTGGACCAGAATGCAGCGGAAGACCAGACCGGGTCCACTCCTGTCAGACTCTCCAGAACTGGACAATAGAAGCTGGAGAAACGTTGCTGTTCTGATGAGTCTCCATTTCAGCACCACATTCAGGTGCTGGGCTCGGAATCTGTTAGAAACATCATGAAAGCATGGATCCATCCTGCCTTGGACCAAGGCTTCAGGTGGAATGGTGGGGGAGGTTTTCTTGGCCCACTTTGGGCCCCTTAGTACCAACGTGGTGGTTTAACCACCAAAGCCTACCTGAATATTGTTGCTGACCATGTCCATTCCCTCTATGACCACAGTGGAGCATCCTCTGATGCTGCTTCCTGAAGAATGTTGCACCATGTCACAAAGATGACATCATCTCCACCTGCTTTCTGGAACATGACCATGAGTTCACCGGACTCCGATGTTCTACACAGTCACCAGATCTCAGTCCAACAGAGCAGCTTTGGAATGTGGTTGACCGGGAGATTCTCATCCCGATGCGGTGGAACGGGAGATTCTTATCATGAATAGGTGGAATGGGAGGTTCTCAATATGATGAAGTGGAATGGGAGATTCTCATCGTGATGCGATGCGATGTTTCCAACACCTGGCTGGATCTATAGTATCAAGATTTCATTCAGTTCTGAACAAAAAAGGGATCCAAAAGGTGGATCTGATGAGGTGGACGATGAGTTATGCATTCAACATGCCAGTACACCCATCTGTGTCCACAGGTTAGACCTGGTACTGCTTCTGTGAACAGATGAAACATACAGTACTGGATTTACAGCTACTTTAGGAATCAGAAGAGACTGACCACAGAAATCACTTAGCACCTCCACTGATGCAATCTTAACACCCAGATGGAGGCGATCACCTCCACCTGCAGGTGTGTAAACACTTAAACACTTGTGAGACTAATCTGATAAAGCAAAGTGAACATCACACCCATCAGCCACTGCAGTGTTTATGTGGCATCATGTGGCTGAGTGCTAGGATATAACATTTACCTCAGTCTATAAAGCTGGCATGCAGAGATCACCTTGTTTGCACTGAGAATTTACACAAAAACATTTTTATCCCGATGAACTTCACATTTATGTGATGAAATACTTAACAGACATAAAATAATCACCTGAAAGTGTCGAGTGAAGACAGAGTCTGCTCACTGAGGGTTAATTCAGGGTCACGGTCATGATGCAAACACATTCAGTGCGACTCACACTTTCTGGTCATATTAATCTCCAAAAGACAAAGATGCCCATAAAAGTGTTTATTTAACACATTTAGTGATGATTGTGTGACAGTGTAGACTGAGGTCACTGGCTTGCTCAGTACATTTGTTCAGAAGTTTTCCACTATTTACTCACATGTATTTGGGAGGTGAAATCCTTTCACAGTCGTTGCCAGCAATAATCCTTGTTTCATACTTACCTGAAAGTGACAAGCTGAAAAACATCTCACAGCAGCACGTTTTCTGCTTTTATAACAGTTATATGCTTGTCTCACCCTCCATCTGCATGGCGCTGAGTGTTAATGATTGGCCTGATCATGACTGCAGGAGGCCAATAAACCCATTTAGGTTAAACGGCGAAGGCTGGCTTTCATTCACAGACAACATACACACACACACGCACAGAACAGTTTTTCATCGATGCCACGTGCACTGTGCATCAATAAAAATACAGTTCATTCGAACTGTTTGAGGTGTAAATTCATTGATCCATGATGAAACTAAGTCAAGTGTTTTCGTCTTGAACATGAGCTTGGTACATTTACAACCAGAGAGCCACGCTTCATGCATGTCCAGGCCTGAGTTTACTCTGCTGTCCTTGTCCTGTTAAGCTCGTCCTCCCATTTTCTATCAGAGTTTGCCCTCTGCTGGCAGAAATCTCAGCTAACAAGCTCATGTAATTCTCATGTTTGGGCTTGCTCCTGCTCCTCTGTGGCTGTTGATATGTGATTTATTACTACTATCTCAGCTATAAAAATCTTTAATGCTCCCATGGCATCATCCCACTGAGAGAAAAGCTGTTTCATTTAAAAAGTCCCTGGTTTAGCTGGCAGTTGGGTTATCTCACAAGAAAAAAGTGGGATTTATATCATGTATTTCTGTAACTACTCGTCGGCAATGGCAGAACAGCTCGCAACTGTTTTCTAGAGATGACATCTCAGACGCTTCTCAGTAGAAATTAGATCATGTTTTTTCTTCTTTGTGTCACATGGTCACTGCTACGAGGATGGTTTATGTCAGCTGAGTAGTAAATGACCACATAGAAGATTTATATTTTTACTTTGATGTTTATTGGTTGGTGAATTGATTTCTTCAACGAAGGTAAGTACAAAACATGAAAAATACAATAAACAAAATAAACTAGACCAATTCAATTCAATTGAATTCAACTTTATTTGTATAGCGTCCATTCATGATGATGTCACCTCAGGGGGCTTAAACAGACAGAAAAGTTCAGGTCAGATTCATAACAGCCTCGTTAAGGAAACCAACAGATTGGATCGAATCTTGACTTGACCCGGTCCAATCCCCCATCCTGAGCAAGCACGGAGGGGTGGCGACAGTGGGAAGGAAAACACCCTTTTAACAGGGAGGAAAAACCTCTGGCAGAATCCGGCTCAGGTAGGACGGCCATCTGCCTCGACCGGCTGGGGGGGAGAAGACAGAAAAGGAGACCAACAAACACTGCAACGTTATCCAGCCAGATCTGCTGAGAGAGGAGAACACAGTTAATGATGCAATACTGTCACAGGTTTCTACATGGAGAGACAGAGATGGTGGGAGAGAAAGAGCCCAGTGCATCATGGGAGAGGAAGAGCCCAGTGCATCATGGGAGAGGAAGAGCCCAGTGCATCATGGATGTCCCGCAGCAGTCTAAACCTATAGCAGCTTAACTGAGGGAAGGCTAACCATCACTAACTATAAGACTTATCAAAAAGGAAGGTTTTAAGCCTGATCTTAAAGGTAGAGAGGGTGTCTGCCCCCCAACCTGAAGTAGTAACTGATTCCATAATAGGGGGGTCTGATAGTCAAACGCTCTGCCTCCCATTCTACTCTTAGAGACCCTTGGAACCACCAGCAGACCTGCAGTCTGAGAGCGAAGTGCTCTGCTTGGAATATGTGGAACTATGAGATCTCTAATATATAATGGAGCTTGGTCATGGAGAGCTTTATATGTGAGAAGAAGAATTTTAAATTCTATCCTGGATTTAACAGGGAGCCAATGAAGAGAAGCTAGAACTGGAGAAATATGATCTCTCCTGCTGGTTCTAGTCAGAACCCTAGCTGCAGCATTCTGGATCAGCTGGAGACTTTTCAAGGCATATTTGGGGCAGCCCAATAATAAGGAATTACAGTAATCCAATCTGGAAGTAACAAAAGCATGGACTAGTTTTTCTGCATCGTCCTGAGAGAGGATGTTACTAATTTTAGCAATATTACGTAGGTGAAAGAAGGCGGTCCTAGAAACCTGTTTTATATGGGAGTTGAAAGACAAATCCTGGTCAGAAATGACTCCAAGATTCTTCACTGTGGTGCTGGAAGCCAAATTAATGCATCCAGATCAACTATAAAGCTAGATAATTTAGTTCTGAGTTTTTCAGGTCCAAAGACTATAACCTCGGTCTTGTCTGAATTTAGAAGCAGAAAGTTCAGGGTCATCCAGGTCTTTATGTCACTAAGACATCTTTGTAATCTAACAAACTGATTGGTTTAATCAGGCTTCATAGATAAGTATATCTGAGTGTCGTCTGCATAACAATGAAAGTTTATGCCATGTTGTCTGATGATATTACCCAAACGAAGCATATATAATGTGAAGAGAATTGGTCCAAGGACAGAACCCTGGGGAACTCAATGAGTTACTCTGGAGTGTGATGAAGACGCGTTGTTGAAATTTACAAACTGAAATCTAGTGTTGTAGTACTCGAGATCGGTCTTGGTCTCGAGACCATTTTTTTAGGTTCTCTGTCTCGTCTTGGTATCGACAGCATTTTGTCGCGGTCTTGTCTCGGTCTCGGACAGGGCAGTCTCGGGATTTTTGAACGAGACCGGTCAAGACCACTGCTGATCGGCTTTTTGTCCATAACTTAGCTGCTGATAAGAGCGGAAAAGGAGCCTCTTAAAAACAGCGAATGACAACTTAAAAACATCGGTAGTGTTACGTCTCCCTGCAGCTGCACTGTGACCAAGCGCCTCCTGCAGAGATGCGCGAGCCGACAGGAGGAGAGCGGCTGTGTGAACTTGTAAGCATGACTGTAGCTACCATTGCCATACCATAGCATACCGAGGTCTGGACCAGGACCTCAGTATTTATAATAAAATTAACCAAAAAACCATGAAGCTCAAAAGCATTTACCCGAAAAGACGATTTCTGTGCAGATTGATACTGAAATAGTGATTCTTCCCCGACCAACCACCTGTATTATAGAACTGATTCTCAAGCTAAATCTGATTTCACATTTATTATCACCGATGAACACCGTGAAAACTAACTAAATCGTACAAATAGGTTTGAACTACTTCTTCCGCCTGCCAAGGCGCAAAGCACCGCATCATCAGCTGTTCAGTCACTGATCAGAGATCGATCATCCACACAGCAAATCCCCGTTATTTTTTCAGACTTCAGGTATGCAGAGTAATTATTTCACATCAGAGATCATTAAGAACATCTTACCTGCAGCAGTGATGCTTAGCAGGGTCATTATTGTCTCCAGGTTAATGTAGAGTTTATATTTACTGAACAAACTCCCTGTTTGCGCATTTGTGATTGAGTCTACATGGTTCTCACCTCATGCAGCGTGCGTGTTTACTTCAGGTTCGTTGTGAATCTGAATTTTGTTTGATTCTAAACTTTTTTTTAGTAGTGATTATATCATTTCATGTTTGTGCAAACTGTCTCATTACTAAACAAAATAGTTCTTTGTAAAACTTTTCAACATTGTGAGTATGATGATGATGATGATGATGATGATGACACTGCAGAAATTTCAGATGATATGCAGAACTTATATAGGCCTACATATAGGAGTAGGCTACTCATACTGTTGTCATTAGTTCTAAAACAGACACTGAGATTAAAAAGAGACCAAATGACAGAAAATAAGAAGAGATTTCTCCCAACTTGGTAATAGTTAAAATTGATGTTTGCCAAAATTTATTAGTTTATAGTTTATTTAATCCATAGTGCTGCTTTCAAAACAACAGAACAATGATTAATTTTTGTTGTCATATTTGTTTAAAAGTTAACTTTAAAAAACCCTCATATTTTGATGTTTTGTTATGATTTTTCTTTGATATTTGTGTCCTTGGTCTCGGCTTGGTCTCGGTCCGTAAAGGTCTTGGTCTCGTCTCGGTCTCGGTCTGTGAAAGTCTTGGTCTTGTCTCGGTCTCGACCTCTAAATGTCTTGACCTTGTCTTGGTCTCGGTACTCCCTGGTCTCGGAAATGTCTTGGTCTCGGTTGGTGCGGTCTTGACTACAACACTACTGAAATCTATCAGATAAGTATGACTTGAACCAGTCTAATGCAGTTCCTCTAATTCCAATAACATGTTCAAGTCTCTGCAGCAGAATGTTGTGATCAATGGTGTCGAATGCAGCACTGAGATCTAACAGGACAAGTACGGACAGGAGTCCTTTATCTGAAGCCATGAGAAGATCATTAGTAACCTTCACCAGTGCCGTCTCTGTGCTATGATGAGCTCTAAAACCAGACTGAAACTTTTCAAACAGATTATCTCTGTTCAGATGGGCACAAAGTTGAGCTGAAACTGTTTTCTCATTAATTTTAGACATAAAGGGGAGGTTGGATATCGGTCTATAATTAGCTAATTCTCCTGGATCAAGAGTAGGTTTTTTAAGTAAAGGTTTTATCACTGCAGTCTTAAAGGACTGAGGTACATATCCTGCCAATAGAGATGAATTGATCAGATCTAGTAGGTAAGTGTTAATCAAAGGAAAGACTTCCTTTAGCAACTTGGTTGGGATGGGATCCAGAATGCAAGTAGAAGGTTTGGATGCCACAATTAGTTTGGTTAACTCCGATATCTGTATAGGACAGAAATGATCCAGACATAATTCAGCATCTACAGATGTCTCTAAACCTGCTGGGGGTAAGATGTCGTTAGTAGCTGGGAGGATGTCATGGATTTTCTCTCTAATAGAAACAATTTTGTTTGTAAAGAAACTCATGAAATCGTCACAGCTGAGAGTCGGGGGAATGCATGGCTCAACAGCACTACGGCTCTTCGTCAGCCTGGCTACAGTGCTGAAAAGGAACCTGGGATTATTCCTATTTTCCTCTATCAATGATGAATAGTAAGCTGTTCTAGTCTTACGTAAGAATTTTTTATAAACAATTAGACTCTCTTTCCAGATTAAGCGAGACTCCTCTAAGCCAGATGCGCCATTTCCTCTCATAACGTCTAGATGTCTGTTTTAAAGCTCGTAGCTGGGAATTAAACCAAGGAGCTTCCTTCTTCTGACAGATCTTCTTTTTTAATGGAGCCACATTATCTAGTACTGTGCGTGTTGAAACTGCTTTTTTTATCAGCAAGCTGATCAATCTGAACTGGAGTAAAGCTTGAATAGATGCTTTCTGTGACGTTAACATCTGGCATTGTAGGAAATAGTGATGAAATAGATTCTTTAAACTTGGTAACAGCGCTATCTGATAAACATCTACTGTAATGGAATTTATTCTTAGCCATCGTGTAGTCAAGTAAAGTAAACTCAAAAGTTATTAAGAAGTGATCAGAGAGAACAGGATTATGGGGAAAAACTTTCAGTTCCTCACTGTCAATACCATACGTCAGGACAAGATCCAGAGTATGATTATGAGAATGAGTGGGTTCGTGAACATTTTGTGAAAAACCGATTGAGTCTAACATAGACTTAAAAGCAATATTTAAGCTGTCATTGTTATCGTCAACATGAACATTAAAGTCGCCCAAAACGACAACTTTATCAGTATTCAACACTAAATCTGATAAAAAGTCTGAAAATCCAGTCAGAAACTCTGAGTAAGGTCCAGGTGGACGATACACTACAGCTAACAGACACGCTACAGCGAACAGATACACTACAGCTCACAGATACGCTACAGCTAACAGATACACTACAGCTAACAGATACGCTACAGCTAACAGATACACTACAGCTAACAGATACGCTACAGCTAACAGATACACTACAGCTTACAGATACACTACAGCTAACAGATACGCTACAGCTAACAGATACACTACAGCTTACAGATACGCTACAGCTAACAAAAGTGGTTTCTCTGATTTCCAGTTAGGATGAGAAAGCTTAGAATTAAGTGTTCAAAGGAATTATGACTAATCGTAGGTCTGGGATTAATAAATAGCCCTGATTGGAAGATAGCAGCCACACCTCCTCCTCGGCCTGCAGCTCTAGGAACATGAAAATTTAAGTAATCGGGTGGAGTAGATTCATTAATAGTAACATGATCATCCTGCTGCAGCAGGTTTCTGTGAGACAAAATAAATCAATATGATGATCGCCAATCAGATCATTAACTAACAGAGATTTTGAAGAAAGGGATCTGATATTTAATAATCCACATTTAATGGTTTTATTTTTCTGTTTTGTCACGTTTATTGTTTTAATTTTTATTAGGTTATTATGATTTACCTTAGAGGTGTTTTTGGATTTTATTCTAAGGGCCCGGGGGACAGACACAGTCACTATGGGGGTGTGGGAGGGCGGCAGGTGGGAAACTGCAGAGAGGTGTGTAAGACTACAACTCTGCCTCCTGGTCTCAACCCTGGATTGTCAATGGTTTGACTGACTAAAAAAAAATCATCCAGATTCCTGAAATGAGAGCTGCTCCGTCCAAAGTGGGAAAGATGCCGTCTCTCCTAATAAGACCAGGCTTGCCCCAGAAAGTTTCCCAGTTATCTACAAAGCCCACATTGTTTTCTGGACACCACCTAGACAACCAGCGATTAAATGACGACATGCGGCTAAACATGTCATCATGTTATCATTACCTCTGTTAAAAGTTAACAGAGGTAATGATAGAAAGTGGAACAGAGAAAGAGGAGTGAGGAAGGGGAAGAGAGAGAGAGAGAGGAGAGAAAACATGAATCCACTTCCACAGTTCACTGGTACATCTGTACAGAAATCCCTAAACAACATTCCAAGGTCTCTGTCGGAAAACAAAACAAGCAATCCCCTACGGGAGGGCCTGCAGGTGGCTTGAGTATCCTCAGATCATACAAACACTCGCAGAACTACGCAGAGAAGAGGTGAAACCTAGTCAGCGCAATGGGAAGCAGCGTCACAGCATCAACATGCATAATAAAGGGTGTCCATGGTGATACAGTCATGCAGATGCAGCCTCGTCTCTGCAAGGAGGAGGAAGCCCGCAAGGCTCTTGACCCAGGCCCCCAGCAGCCACCCAGAGGCCCAGATCCAAGCCGCCCTCCCAAAAGAACGGACATGCATCCCCCAGAGGGCGGCAAAAGGCGGCCCCAGCCTGAGCCCTCCCGCAGTCTGGGGGCCCAGGCCCCAGTGGACCAAGACCAGCAGCTGCCGATCCCACCGGGCACCGGCTGCCCCAAGGGCTGGTACAGCGCCGGGCCCAGGGGTCAAGCGCCCAGGAGCAGCCCCCCCCCACCTTACCCAACCGAAACAGGACAGGCCAGCCCCCACCCCGACGTCCCTGCACCACACACCTGACACCAGGGCGCCAACACTGCTACCACCCCCACACTCACACACACACACAAACCCCAACACCCACATGCACTCCCTCCACACATATGCACCCACCCGCTCCGCTCTCCGATCTTACATACCAGCACTCACTCCTCCCTCCACCCAACCCTCCACACATACACCCACCTCCTGATACCCTCTAACACCCACATGCACTCCCCCCACACACGTGCACCAACCCCTCCCTCCACCCAACACATACGCCCCCACCTCCCTATACCCCCATACACTCCCCCTCTTACATGTCCAGCCCCACCCTTCGCTCTGACCTGTCACACTCTTGCCCTTCTTTCTTCAGCCCCTCACGACCATCCCTACAAGACACTCACAAGCATACGCCTCCTTCCCCCATCCCCCCTCCTCCAACCACTTACCCACATCTCCTCCCTCTTCCAGCCCAAATTCCGACCTCCCACATTTCCTCTTTCACACTCTCATTCTTTTGTTCTCACACACCCACTTCACTCTTACCCTTGCCTCCGTGCCTCCTGGGTGGTAGCCCGGGAGCCACGAGGTCCAAGCCCCCGGCACGTTTTTCCCCACCCCACCCACCATCCATCCCCTACCCCCGGACGCAGCAGGCCAGGCATCCCCCGAGCCAGCAGATCACCCGCAAGCAGCCAGCTATAACCACTAGCGCGTGAAGCAGCCACTACCCCCCCTCCCCCCAGTAGCACCCGGGAGACCGGGGTAGAAAAGGACCCCCCCCCGCTCATGACTGTGTGTAAGATGTGTGTTGTTTGCTGTTAAAACTGAGAGGCAGTGCCAAGTCATGTCGGGAGTGGGGTCGCGGGGAGCAGGGGTCAACTGCCCCCCCCTCAGAGCAGAGCGGAACTCTGGATCCGCTGGAACTGATCATTCAGAAAAGAATGCTGCACAAGCTGATGAAGATGATGAAGGACTCTTCCCACCCTCTCGACAACATGGTGAAGAATCAACAGAGTGTGTTCAGTGGGAGGCTGCGTCAGGTTCACTGTCGGACGGAGAGATACAGAAATTCATTCCTGCCAGCAGCCATCACCCTAAAGAACAAGACTGACTGACTGATTTTTGGTATATTATCATTTATTAATGTTTTAATTATTGTTTAAAAAAAATTTTTCAAAAAGAGTGAGCTTTTTACAATGCTGAATTTCCCTTCTGGTACGAATAAAGTATTTTTCATTTCATTCATTTCATTTCATGATGGAGAGAGTGATGTGGCCCTACAAAGACACTGTTCGCAGTGCCCGGGATGCGTGTTGCCATCGTAGCCTATAGGATAAACAAGCAAGCTGTGCAGAGTACCATCTGATTGATGATACAAATACTCCCTCCTTAAATGAATCCTTGCTCAGAACACAATTGTAGTGATTTACCTCGGTTTGCTAGGGGCACCACTCATTCATAATAACTTAAATATATCTATTTAAGCTCAGGCTTGAATGAGAAAGCCTGAAAATGTCTAATCAGAACTCAATCAGTCTATCTGAGAGGAAGTAAATTCTACAGGTCAGTTTCATGGATTTTGCATTCAGAAATCATGACAGCGGTGAGGTGATCACACATATTTATTAACAAGAATGGATTAACCAGCAATATAAAATCAGTTGAGTTTGCAGGATAAAAGCACCATGAGGAGAAAATGATTTTACTTGTGATGATGATGAGAATGATGTGAAAGTAGTAACTTGTAAACTTATTGCTATGGAAAATAATGGTTCTGAATACTTAATTATGCTAATGAAATCTCGCAGGGAGGAGAAGCGGAGTCCGTCAATCAGCCTATAATTTGGAGTGAATATACTAAATTTGGGTTGACATTCAAGTTAAATAATTTGGTTATAATTTAGATGAAACTGTCAGACGCCACGTATATGTTCAAGGTGCTGGGTAGATCCTACTGTCTTGGTACGCTGGTCCTCTCTGGAGCAACCCCGGTCCGGTGGCCAATCCGAATCGGTGTGTTCTGAAGGAGTTGATGCGTGGATCAGTAGGTCTGGAGCTGCCCTGATGTTCTGGAATCTGTCCCGCAGAGTTCCAGAAGAAGAGACGTGGTGGTTGACGACAGCTGCTCGAATGGGTCCGAATTTAATAACTAGACTTTACAGGCTACTGCGTTTGGGTCCAGCAGTAATCTTCAGAAAAGTCTATAAAAATCAAAAAGGTCAGTCCTGATGACTGGTGGAGGCTTCAGAGATACTAGGTAACGATTATCAACAAAAAGGGAAAATACTTTCTTAGTTGGAGTATAGTCTATTGTTAAGATCTTTCACGTGCGGACAAAGGATTACATAGGTTACACGAGACAAAACAAAGGGACGGAAAAACAAAGACTTCACAGGACGAAGACTTGGCACAAACTCCTTGCAAAAGCAAGATTGGAGAGCGGTCCTCTGGTTTGAAAGGCCCGCCTCGAAGGGGAACTTAACCAATTGTGACGCGATACATCATCACAGGGAGTGACTAAGCGTCAGCATGGAGCTCATAGAATCACATTACGCAGGCATCTGTTTCTCTCTCCTCCATTCTCATTTAGATGTAAGCACAATCAATAATTAAGGTTTCTTTGACTACATACAAAATGACATGTAGGAGCTTGAAGTCATCTGTGTTGCTGAAAAGGAAACATCTCAAAACATCACATTCTAAATTGTTGAAAACAGATTAGAAAGTTCAACACAGATTGAATCATGTCAAAAGAGGAATCAAGTTATATGCATATAAATCAGATTATATGGAATTAAACCAAATTAATTCAAAGTAAAAGAATCCAAGTCAAATGTTTAATACAAGAAAGAGGAACACATTCTTGAAATTCTGATGTCCTTTTGAAGCTGAGGGAGAAAGGGAACCTGGTGTGAGGAGAACATTGCTTTTGGTCCCACAGTTTGTTGGGAGAGATAAGAAGAGTCAACTTTGATGGAGACCAGCTTTGGTGAGACAAAGAGGTCTCAGGTCGCTGAAGAGTCGAACAAGCACTTAGAAGAAAGTTCTGCCATTTGAGGGGTTTCTTCTTAACATTTATGGGGAGCATCTGTGTTTCTGTTTATTTAGAAGTGGTCAGAGTTTGGGCAGATGTTCATCTTCGGGGGCAGAGTAGCTGTTTTAGGAGCTATAGTTTGATAAGACTGGTGCCTTTTGCACAGCAGGGGTCAAAGGTCGGTTCCTCTCTTGTTGTCCTGAAAAGGAATGTCTGTGTGATGGAGGGAAAAAGCCATTATTTTATTCAGGTTATGATTGTTATTAATCCTGGAATGTAGGATCACAACACAATTTAATGTTCCTTTCGATTGCAATATTCTGACACGCATATTCCATGACTGCATATTCGGGGTAGAAAAGGGGTGTAGGAGCCACATTAGGCTGTTCAATCATTAGGTGACACTTGACATTAGGCATCAGGACCTGGGTGGTGGGTGTGTCGCTATGGGGGTGTGTGTGTCACAAGGTTTGAAAAAGGGCACCTACTGAGCGTACACAGGGTTTTTTGGGATGAGGAAGTGGGGTGACCCCAGCGGTAGTCATAACTTCTGTTGACAGCGCCACGTATTACGGATTTTTTGCAGTCCGTAAGTATTTGAACTGGATAGTGGTATAAATCAGAACCAAACGAATAAACATCATCACTACTAACAGAAGTGCTTTGGAGTTGTTCTTGGAACAAGTGTCTGACAGATAACCCTGAGTTTAGCCCATGGCAGCCCTCACTTTACTTTACAGGGAGTGCAGAATTATTAGGCAAATGAGTATTTTGACCACATCATCCTCTGTATGCATGTTGTCTTACTCCAAGCTGTATAGACCGAAAGCCTACTACCAATTAAGCATATCAGGTGATGTGCATCTCTGTAATGAGAAGGGGTGTGGTCTAATGACATCAACACCCTATATCAGGTGTATTAGGCAATCAGAATTATTAGGGCAACTTAATGAACAAATATATACCCATTTCAATTATTTATTTTCACCAAGGAAAACAATATAACAGCTCAACATTCACAAATATACATTTCTGACATTAAAACAAAACAAAAACAAATCTGTGACCAATATAGCCACCTGTCTTTGCAAGGACACTCAAAAGTCTGCCATCCATGGATCCTGTCAGTGTTTTGATCTGTTCACCATCAACATTGCGTGCAACAGCAACCACAGCCTCCCAGACACTGTTCAGAGTCTAAACAGTGTCTGAAGAGAGTCTGAACCACAGCCTCCCAGACACTGTTCAGAGTCTAAACAGTGTATGAAGAGAGTCTGAACCACAGCCTCCCAGACACTGTTCAGAGTCTAAACAGTGTCTGAAGAGAGTCTGAACCACAGCCTCCCAGACACTGTTCAGAGTCTAAACAGTGTATGAAGAGAGTCTGAACCACAGCCTCCCAGACACTGTTCAGAGTCTAAACAGTGTCTGAAGAGAGTCTGAACCACAGCCTCCCAGACACTGTTCAGAGTCTAAACAGTGTCTGAAGAGAGTCTGAACCACAGCCTCCCAGACACTGTTCAGAGTCTAAACAGTGTCTGAAGAGAGTCTGAACCACAGCCTCCCAGACACTGTTCAGAGTCTAAACAGTGTCTGAAGAGAGTCTGAACCACAGCCTCCCAGACACTGTTCAGAGTCTAAACAGTGTCTGAAGAGAGTCTGAACCACAGCCTCCCAGACACTGTTCAGAGTCTAAACAGTGTCTGAAGAGAGTCTGAACCACAGCCTCCCAGACACTGTTCAGAGTCTAAACAGTGTCTGAAGAGAGTCTGAACCACAGCCTCCCAGACACTGTTCAGAGTCTAAACAGTGTCTGAAGAGAGTCTGAACCACAGCCTCCCAGACACTGTTCAGAGTCTAAACAGTGTATGAAGAGAGTCTGAACCACAGCCTCCCAGACACTGTTCAGAGTCTAAACAGTGTCTGAAGAGAGTCTGAACCACAGCCTCCCAGACACTGTTCAGAGTCTAAACAGTGTCTGAAGAGAGTCTGAACCACAGCCTCCCAGACACTGTTCAGAGTCTAAACAGTGTCTGAAGAGAGTCTGAACCACAGCCTCCCAGACACTGTTCAGAGTCTAAACAGTGTCTGAAGAGAGTCTGAACCACAGCCTCCCAGACACTGTTCAGAGTCTAAACAGTGTCTGAAGAGAATCTGAACCACAGCCTCCCAGACACTGTTCAGAGTCTAAACAGTGTCTGAAGAGAGTCTGAACCACAGCCTCCCAGACACTGTTCAGAGTGGTGTCTAGGCATCTAGGTGTGTCACACGGCAGACGCCAGAGTTGGAAAATCTGAACTTTGGCGTCTTGACGTGGGAGTACCAGCGTCGAGACACTAGAAATCAAGCGTCTGACGTTTTAGTGACCAAGCATCCAACTTTGGGTGTCAGGTGCAATTTTGACACCCAAATCGTATTTGGTGTGTACGCAGCCTTACTCATGGGACAGCCAATGGTTTTACCAAGGGCTACTTATGGGAAAAGGGTTATAAAGGGTACCTTACTCATGGGACAGCCAATGGTTTTACCAAGGGCTACCAGCAGGGGAGGGTGAGGGGGAAAGCAACAGGGGGAGAGATAGACACCCACACGGAGAAGAGTGACAGAAGAACGCGGGAATAGAAATAATTAAGACTAGAAGCAGCATTGGATATGACTGAAAGTTGCGATAGTTCCATTGACTGCCGTGTACAAAAAATGGCAGCGCACTTCCTGGTTATCTAGTGTGTAATAGTAACAGCCCCGACAGAAATCGTTCATCTTCAGAGGTAAGTCGATGTCCATCTTATAAGTCAGGCAAATGTTTGTAGACTCCGTCGAAGGTCCGGTATTCATATCTATTGTGTCTGTTCAGCGTGACAAGTTTTTATTTTAATGTATTTTGTTTTTGGAAGTTATAATTATAGTGGTTTTACCGCATGGTGCCCTAGCTGGTTTGTTTGGCTAGAATTATTTATTTCAATGTAATAATTAAACACTTTTTATTAATAGATTAATAGAATGAGATGTAAATCATAACAGATGTTAGTAGAAACCTTTTACCACTGTGTTCTCTTAATGATAACATGTGTCCTCGCTGGTTTTTCCTCCTCAACGCTGGATGATGAAGATGGTTGGGACAGCATCGGGTCTCAATTTTAGTCCATCTCTCCATGTGCAACTGAACTCCTTTTTAACTCCATTAGGTTCATTTTTGTCTTCAGTAGTTCAAATTTAGTTTTGTTTTTCTTTTGTTCAGACAAAGGGTGTTTGCGAGTTGTTTCATTTATCTTGACATGTTTTGACTGTCATCTGCAGTCTTCCTCAGAAGCGTCAGCTGAACGCTGTGACGTGTCCTTATGTGATGTTTCCGGGCGTGGGCAACCTGACAGATCTGTCAGATTGACCACGCCCCGCAAGCCGGTGGTCTGTGGAGGAGAGCGTTCCAGGTGTGCGAGAGCATGAAAGCCCCCTCATCCCGGTTCATGGTGGCCTTGTCCCGTTTCAGATCTGACAGATCTGTCAGGTTGTCCACGCCCGGGAACATCACATAAGGACACGTCACAGCGATCAGCTGATGCTTCTGAGGAAGACTGCAGATGACAGTCAAAACATGTCAAGGTAAATGAAACAACTCGCAAACACCTTTTGTCTGAACAAAAGAAAAACAAAACTAAGTTTGAACTCCTTTTTATCAGTAAAATACATAAACAAATAAAAAAGGCTTATTTGGTTTATTTGTTATGAAGTCATATGTTAACCAGTTATTAATGGGTCACCTCAGAACCAGCTCTAGACTTCAGGGGGCCCTAAGCAGAATGATGTTTGGGGGCCTTACCCCTTCATGCAACGAACAAAGTTTTTGGATAGACGCAACACCATTAGTCATAATTTGATGTATAATTGCTTATTCAAAACACTCTAGGAACATAGTAAGTAAATATTATTACACTTTTCAGTAATAGTGCTGTTGATTTGCTGTGAGTTCAGAGTTTCACAAATTGCAGTTTGTTGTTGTCTGGCTAGCTAGCTTCTCTCTTAGCTATGCTTGGGGTGCACGCGTCAGCGGGTGTGCGCGGCCAGTTGAGTGTGGCGAATCTCCTCAAGAACTAATTGGAGAACTAAATCTGAACTTACAGGACAATAGTACTTGTTCGTTTGGTCATTTGTTTTAAAGTATTGGTGAAATTACGGAGTTTTGCCACATATAATGCCTTATAGAGGCCCATTAATTCTGCCCTCATTACTTCCAGTATATGGATGTGACAGATGTATAATGGATGTTTATGAAAGTACTGGACGAATCGTCTCCTGTACTGGTTCAATAGGACGTGATTTGGTGTTGCATTATAGACCATCAATATTGAACCAATAAAATGTCGGGATGGGATGTTTAATAACTAAGTATGGAACAAGTTCTTTTTTTTTTACAGGAGGGTCGGCAACCTTGCCACTAACATGACTTACAACTGTTCTGCTGGCCAACAATACCAAACCATGTGTGGCCAACGAGCACATCACACACCACACTGCTGCACAGTGGCTGCTAGGAAATCTGAGAGCGCCCTGATGGCAATGTCCTGGGCAGGACTTATCAACGTGTTAAGCCCAGCATTACTCCCAGGAGATGCCGCAACTGTCTTAAAAAGCTCTGCTAGTTGATTGTTGTGTAGTGGACACTATGCAAGCTGTTGAGCTTGCAATGCTGACACAGCTCATATGGATTTTTTCCTGATTTAACCAGGTCCCACCCAAGTCCACAATGCCCTCACCTCAACCTGATCGACAGCACACTACTCATCTTTCCCAACAAAGACAGTTTCAGGAGAAACCAATGGACAAATAGAAAACTAATGGCGCCCAGCATCCCTTTCCTGCATTTCCTGCCACATGGCCTATGTGGTCGTGGGTGGGGCGGGCTTTTGGTGGGCGGAGTCGGACCGTTTCGTCACCTGGTACCAAGCCATGTTTCCCTCAACTGTTACTCTGGTTTTTGAAGGGGCTGATGTTTGTATTGCTTTTAAGCTTGAAAAGTGCTATAAGTAAATAAAGTTGAGGTTGTAGTTGCAGGTTTTGGAGTAATGTGCTGTTATCCAGATGAGAATTTAATGATTGGAACACGGTGGACTGTCACTGATCAGCTGAACATACTGTAACATTCCAGCAGGCTACATAAGCTCGGCCCATAGCTTCGCGGAACAGAAACAACACAGACAGCAGGCAGTGACTGCACCAAAAACATTTTTTTATTCTATAAAAGAAGGGGGGGGGGGGGGGGGGGTAATCACAACTGTACAGGGAGAAACTGACTTTTTTAAACACTATGAATCACAGTATCAAAAAGCTCACGTTTTCCTCACTGATCTTTACACATTTCTTCTGTACAAATAGAAAAAAAGGAGAAAATAAAAACTAAAAAAATTAAATGTGTTATCATGATAACTGCATTGCACTGAGAATATTACTGGCCCATAAGTTACTGCATTCAATAGAAAATACCTAAAGTTTTGGATTTGCAGAAGCGGTTGGTGGTGAGCTGAGGCACTCTCAGCACAGATGGAGGCGATCAGTCTGATTCGTCATTAGACATGAATCAGACATGAACTCAGCAGAGATAAAACTCTGACTGCTGCACAGGTGAACATTACCTCTGTTACACAGCAAGAGAAACTGGAGAGAAACTGGAGAGAAACATCGAAGAAAACAAGCTGAGATCAACTGCAGTAATAAAAAGTACTGGAAGCAGGAAAATGAGGTGAACGTGTGAATCAGTCTTTCAACAACAGTTCCAGTGAAAAGATTTTGTTCGAGTCGTCGTCAGCAGGCAACGACTGTCCCACACAATCATCAGCTGATCAGTGTGCTTGTAAAGCTATGGGCCAACTTCTCTTCCAAAATTCATTAAAAGTTCCATTAAAAAGAAATATAAAATGGAGACTATGTCGTATGTGGTAAATAGGAACATTTTAAAGGGTCATTTCACCTGTTTTCCAACAAGCCTCTGGTGGTATCTATCATAATAGCTTTGATACACCTATAAAATTTCTTCTCACTCACAATATACATTTTAAATGTATGGAATCACATTATGGCTGTAAATGTATTGAAAATTGTTCTGGGAAAGTAATTTGGGACTACGCCCTCATAAGTCTGGAAACTCACGATTTCCAAACTGTTCACATTGACGTCAGGATCATTGTGGGGAAATATAACAGCTGCCTTGATGGCTGTTTTTATAGCCTTTAGCAACACAAACACTTCTATTAACCCTATTTCTACTGAAGTCCCCAGACAGAGACAAGACATAGAAATAATGCAATGCAGCCTGAGAGGAGATGGGAAAACTAGGGAGGAGTCGAATTACAAACTCTTATGAGCTGCGATCCGCAAATGGTAAATCATGCAAGCAGTGTGTAGCTGTTCAACAAGACCACACAGTGCTGTTCACCTCCAGTTTTAACCATGTAATGTCCAACCCTGGACTGTCTCTGCTCTTAGATACGGTGGAAATTAGAAATGGGAGGGAACAAGTCACAAGCTAGCTAGCTAGCTCTCACATGAGGATCTGTGAATCAATTTAGTTCAGTTTGCTTTAAATATTGCACAAATCCACAACTTAACAGTCCAGTTCAGCCAATTTGCACATTTTCTTCTGCTTCGTCCTGCTTACAGTCATATGTAGTAGCTAATACTTACAGCCGTGATAAATGAACATGTGACTGAGACAAAGTGCGTTGACTTGCTAGCAAATCAAAACATCTGTGTGGGGTCAACCGCCATTCCTATACTCCTACATGGGGGTTAGGGCTTGGGTTAAGGTGTCAGAATGTTGGAATGTAACCTATCTGCATAGAAGGCAGAGAAAGGATAACTGTACAGATTTTAGCCTTAAACTGGGAAAAAACTTCTAGCACTTTTGACCAAACAACCTTTGGCCACATTCTCATCACTTCAAGAAGGACTTTTAGTAAATGTGTGAAGTGCTACCTGCTAGCTAGCCGATGTTAGCTTTACCTGTGTTGTATTTGCTGCTGTACTGGGCAGAGATTGTCTCCTGACTTGTTAGATAGGCCTAAACAAAAAATAGATTTTTCATATTTTACTTTATCTCCAAAGTAGTAGCCTAAAGATTAGCCACCTTAATGCTAGCATGTTAAAATGATGAAACCTCAACATGAATTGTCCACCGGAGACCATGTTTGTTTTCCTTAATTCTAAATCTTTATTTTTGTTTTATGTTGCAGAGGAAAATGACATGAACTTTGAATTTAGGGCACTTCTTTCCCCGTTTCACTAAATTATTGAAATGGTTTTGTTTTAGCTATTTTAATTTGTGACTTCACCTCCAGTGTGACAGACCCAGATCAGCTGATAAGGGTTTTTCTTTCAGGCAAAGGAATGAAATATTACTCCCTGACATCATAAGTAAACCACCGATCAACTTCATAGTGAAAGTGCCGCCCCTACCCCCCCCACCCCCACCTCACACACACTGACATGCTCACCAAAGTCACTATAAGAAAGGCTATTCTCCATGCAACACAAGTGTGCACAACACAAGAGGGACCATTTTTTGTTTTTAAGAAACTACCAAAACAAATGTATTAGATCTGGAAAAAATACACAATGAAGCACGTTTCATCAAACCAACAGAGGAAGAAGAAAAGAGATTTTTTCACATTATTTAGTCAGTGTTAAAAATAGAAATTCACCCGTTACATTTACTCTGCACTTTCTGATTATATACAGCTATGTACATGGATCTCTTAGTTATTTGTCCTTAATGTCTTTATCAACAGTTTACAAAAGAAATCATATGCATATACTCTTCTAGAAAGATGTGCTTAGTAAGGTTTTCAGTTGAAGCAGAGGGGAGATGCTAATGGGAACATTGCATTGCTCTGCACTGCTGGAAACAAAAAATCCCTCCAAATCAGCTACTTTCCTCCAGACTGATGGTAACTACACCAGTCTCCACACTTCTCTAGGAGCAAAACTCACCCCATGTTTTAAAAGAGAAAGACAGGAAAAGATTTTAAAGGTGATAGCTACAACTTTTTAATCAAAACAATGATTTTTTAAAAAAAATAAGCGTTCCACAGAACGCCTGAGGCTGCAGAATAAGACATTTACCCCTAAAATGTCTTTGTGGCTCACAAATAATTGTTTTTTATCAATTTTGGTGGGTCCCAAAAGATAAACATCTGGTTACCTTGCCAACGTCTGGATTCTTTGCCGTTAACATTAGTTCCGAAGTAGCTAGCTTGGTTGCTCTGTAAAAACAGCATCTTTCTACACTTCTCACATTCATGCGGACAAACTGAATCAGGGTGAAGGAACAGTAGCAAAGAGTGTCAAAGCCCCGCGGAGGTTGCTTCTTTCTCCCTGGACATGGTAGCTAATTAATGGTTAGCCGGTTCTGTAACATTGCCAACATTGTAACATGGCGGGGAGGAATAAAACTTGTTGCTATGCATTCATCCATTTTCTGTACCACTTGTCCAATTCAGTGTTGCAGGGTTGGAGCCTATCCCAGCTGTTACCAGGCAAGAGGCAGGTAGACCTGGACAGGTAGACCTGGACAAGTGGCCAGTCCATCGCAGAACCAACACAGAGACACGCTCACATTCACCAGGGGCGACTTGGAGGGACCAGGTGACCTACCGTGTGTTTGGACTTGTAGCTATCACCTTTAACATCTAAGATGAACTTCAGTGACTCCTGCTTGAATGGATTTTTATGTTTGTTTAGTTTTTTTTGCATTGTGCAGACCAAACCATATCCTGCCATCTTGGTGTCATGCATGGCCTACACGTCCCTCTCAGTCACCCACATTGCTCCCACGTTCCAGCTTTCTGAGATGACTCTGCATGGCTGTGTAGCAGAGGGACAGTCAGGATGATGAAAGCGTCTTCCTCTCATCACCGTCCAGTCCTTCCAATCAGGCTCCAGCTTCACCCGGCCATCAACAACACGGCCTCTGCACATCCTGACACCCTTTGTAAGGTTCTTGTGACGACTTTGAGAGTCCAACTACTAGCTAGTGCTCTAAGACTGCGTTCAGAACAGCGCTTGGAGCGAGGTCTGGGTTTTGTTGCATAATCAGATTCAGCCCTGATCAGAAGCTGACAGACCAGGGCCGGAGGGTGGGGAGGGAGGCTAGGGGTCAATTCTGCTCCAAATGTTTGCAAGTTTGAAAATGTGCTGCTCAGATCTCAGCATGGGTTACATATCAGAAGGTCTAAATCCTCAAAAACCAAACAGAAAGGGAAAATGTTAATATTTCATGGAAATTAGTCAGAAAGAGAATTGACCCCCTGTTTGGTGGAAATGCTCGTGAGGAGAGGTCTTAGTTTCTCCATGGTTTAAAATCCCAGATGTGATGGACCCTGGCAGCCCGACACAGTGCCTGGTTTCTCCCAGAACCCCTGACAGACAACTCCAGCTGATCGGGGTCGGATAAAGCTGCTTTACGCCACTTCCACCTGCTTACGTCTGCTTCACTGAAGCAGCGCGGTCGAAATCAAACACTGAAATGTAAATCTTCTGCTCATGAAACAACTTCCAGACATGATGGCTCAGCTGCCGTCGTCTCTCAGTGGTTCTGGTTTCGCCCTTACGGATTGACTTCAGTTATTAAGGCTCGACGGGCAAGAGGTAAAAGAACAAGTGCCCGGAACACACACTCATAAACATCTTCTATTCTGATTATGTTTGTCTCAAAACTCTCTCACACACACACACCATACATACCACACGCACACTCGGAAAAGCTTCCCATGTTCCCTGCAGGAGAGTTTTACTTCTCAGACTATTGTGTCACCTCTGTCGTCTTCACAACCTCAACAACCCTCCACAAAGGATTCAAATCCTTTCTTCTGTAAAAAAAGATGCCGTCCGTTCAGAACGGCAAACCCGGCAAAGAAAAACTAAACGTGAACTGCGGCCTTTTTTCTTTCTGTAAAACATCAACATACATAAAGCAAATACTGTTACTGAAGAGGAATCAGAGAGGTACGAGAATGGGGATAAAACAACACCATGTGATGATACACAGAAAAGAAAAAGTATTTTATAAAGTTCACAGTCTGGTGTCTCTGTGTACCGGGGGGGGGGGGGGACGTCACTTCAGCTGCTGAGAATAAATTCACTGCATGCAAGCACACATGCAGAGTCACACAATGATATGCTCCGTCTAGTAAACATTTCATCTATTCATGTGATTTTTTTAAACCCTTTTCGGAGAATACCAGGAGCCAAAGAACCCAGGAACAACAAGTTCTACTTCCCTCTAACCATTTTATCACCACTCCTAAAACTCAGAATACCTTCCCACTGATAAGCATTTATAAGAAGTTTTAGCAACATTTTTAAGGAAATTTGTCTTTGATTTTCTCAACTGTTCCCACATATTAGTCTCATTTAAAGGCGTAGAAATAGGAGCTCTTAGAACATTACATAAACACAGGTATCCTCCTTATCAATGTTTAAAATGAATAAATGTTTTCCCCTTTCTGGTACCAACACTTCTGTAGCAACCTTACTGGGACTTGGCTGGTTTTATTTACCTGCTTTTTCATCAGAGAATTTGCCAATACTGCTACAGATCCGTAACCCTGCCGAGGAAGGTTAGAGACCAAGGTAAAATCCTGGAGTTCCTGAGAAGGTTCCTGGTTTCCTGTAAATGTCTTTGCGGGTGGAAACAGGCTATATAAGTTCTCCTTGGGAGTCACCTTTGCTTCCATTAAGAAGTCATGTTTATTTGTCAACGTAACTTCTCCTTAACTCTGGATATGTACAGAATTCAACTTAAAGAAGGAATAGAGCAGCTGAAGTGATGTCTGACTTAAGACCAAGAGTTTAAAACTGGTACACTTGTCAACTCTCCTTGTGTCCCTTAGTCTTCCTGCTGTCCCCTGGTTGGTTGGATGGATGGTGATGGATGGATGGATGGTGATGGATGGATGGATGAACGTCCCTGCTGCTGGATGTCTCCGAGTCCATCCTTGTCTTTCTGAGGAGGTGACGGCTGAGTGTGTAGAGAGGACTGGTTTCGGGTGGACGGTGATGAGCACTGTTATTTCCACCATGCATGCACACTAATGCACAGACACTTTCCCAATCATCCTGTGACGTGACGATGAAGAGAAGGAAGACGCAGCCTTCTCTCATCTGCTGATTGGGTGTAAATCCTGCAGGAAAGAGGAGGGAGCAGGATGTGGAGGCGAAGGGCTCTGGTACACGATGTGCTGTGAGGGACTCTGAGAAACCACAGGGGTCGGAGGTTGGTTTGTAGGGTCGGCTGAAGGGGGATTTCACATCATTACGTGGCGACGGCGGTGCAGAGAAAGGTGGTCAGACCGGGAGAAGGAGCGGTCGCACTCAGTGCAGCGGAAAGGTTTGATTCCTGTGTGCTTGCGGAAGTGTCGGGTGAGCTCGTCAGAGCGTGCGAAGCGCCAGGTGCAGCCCTCCCAGGTACAGTGGTAGGGTTTCTCTCCTGGAAGGACACAGGCATCTTTGTTAAATGCTGCCAATAAAAGACTCATTGAAGGAATAAAATCACATGTCTAATGAGAGCTGAGAGCTGCATCCTCTTCCTGACTAGACCCCTGTACAGGCAGCACGAGATCCTGCCACACACCCAGAAGCAGCACTTATTATCTGTAACATACTAAAAAAAGCTAGAGGACTCTTCCATCCTGGACTTAACTGCACAAGTGTGAGAATCAAGATACATGTTTCTAAGTAAATTCACCTCAGTAATCTCCCGAGTCTCAGCTTTCTGTAGAGACCAAGATCATACACACAGCCTGGTAGTTGCCACGAACACCAACGTATTGTGTTTTAGGGGTCGTGACTCAAAAAGTTCGAAAACCACTGGTCTAAACATTCTGAAAGTTTCAACTATTACCAATTGGGATGCACGATATTGGAATTTTGGCCAATATCCGATGGCCGATAACCGTCATCGATACTGATATTAAAGCTGAAAAAAAAGCAGTCATTTCAAATAGCAGTTTTGTTATCTGTTCTGACACTTTGAAAAATAGGGGTGGGAAAAAATATTGATACACTGAAATATTGCGATATTTTCATATTCTGATGTCAAATCGATATTTAAAAATGCAGTATCTATCTATTTTACTTGCAAATTCTCACTAGACTTCATAACAGAATGATGAGATATTATACTTATACTTTGCAGACTAATATAATAAGTCTGTATTTTTTTTTTAAACTTTAGAAACAGTGGGCTGATCAGTTAAATATTGGTGGGGTGGCCAATGTCCGATACTCAGTTTTAAGGCAAATATAGGCTGATACCGACAAGGGGGCTGATTATGTCGTGCATCCCTAATTACTAATATGCCTGTGGATGTTTGAACAATCTCTCATTACAGCGTATTATGGGGTTTAACACAAGAGAACAGATTCGGCGGTGAAGGGGTCTCACCTGTGTGTATCCTTCGGTGGGCTTTAAGGTGCGAGCTCTTGGTGTAAACTTTTTTACAGCCTTCATAGTCACACATGTGAATGCGCCGCCTCTTCAGGTCTAGTGAATCTGGATCGACGGGCTCCAGGTCCATCACTGACCTGGGGCACAGACACAAAAGAGAGGGTGATGCTGGAGTCTGGTGGCGACACCAGAACAGAAGGCTGGCTGCTTTCCTCTTTCATTATGAGACGTCATCAGAGACGATCACATCAGCATTAAGTCATGGTGGTGCATGACAGAATCAGGCAATATGACAAGCGGAGCCTAATGTAGGACACAAGAGACCGGCAGATCACCCATAAACATGTTAAAGTCCAACAAGTCCAGAGGAGGAGACAGAGATGGGGGTTGTATTGAAACAGGACATCAGTGGTCACATGCACGGCTATTTACCACCCTCAGAAATCAGCTGAGTTGGTCAGGAACATGAAAAGCACCTGCCTTGAATAGGGTTGCCACCCGTCCCATAAAATACGGACTCGTCCTTTAATTGACAATGAAACCCAATGTTTCATTGTCATTTGTTCCGTATTTCCAAAAAAGTCCAATACACATGTCTGTCACATACATATAAACATTAAATTTAACAGTAATGAACAAAATTAAACAGGAAAGTTTAAAGCCAGCAAAAACCAGCAGGATCCTCCAGTCCTGTCTGTACCTGACTGGCTGCAGGCCTGCGTGTGCTGCTGTCACGCACGCTCCTCACAGCATCTGCGACTTTTGATAATGTCCACACCTGATACTTCAGCATGTTCTCAAAAGCAAAAAAGCTTGCTAAAGACAGTATGTGAGTAGGAACAGGCCCACCCCTGGCTCGTCAGCGTCAGTGGAGATGATGAGGTCAACTGTAAAATATGTTGGCGAGTGTTTTCTGTGGGGCATGTGGACTGTGTGACATCACGCATCAGGAAAGCAGCACTTGAGGCACGAGTACCGTGAAGACGAACCAAACGTCAATGTCTCATCTTAATCCCCTCATCTCCTGAAAATGAATCATGGCATCACATCCCACCGGATCAGTTATTGTCTGGTTCTGTTTCTACCAGAAGATGTCAGAGCATGGGTAGAGCATACTTTAGGAGAGTGGTGGTTGGTTGTAGTTAGTTGATTATTTAGGATGTTGACTTTTTAAAGTTGAATAAATGATCATTTATTTAACATATACAGACTCAAATAGTATTAGTGGCCAATATCATAGATATCTTTTATCATTTTAACTGTTTATTTATGACTTTTTGAACAGTATACATTAACACAAATATTGTGAGGTCTGGGGATGGCAAAAGAAAAGAGAAAAAAATACAAAAAGTTATGAGATTACTGAAAGCTTTACATCAGTTCCATATTGTTTATTGTGCACTGTCACTGTTTGTGAGGTCCTGCCATTTCTTCCGTCTCCTACCCAACTCCCCTTGCAGTCGTAGACTGAAAATCATCAATTCCATCTGCTTAATGTTTTCAACTATGGAGATAAAGAGGCTCATGGTGGGGGGGTCTTTGCATAACCAGCATTTTGTTATGGCCTTTTTAGCAGATACCAGTAGAATCTTTGGGAGGTAAGCATCTTCTGTTGTAAGATCGTCCATTGGATATCCCAAAAACATTAAAGTAGGCAAGAAGGGGATGTTTAAGCCCAATGTTCTTGAGATTATTTTCTCAACTTCTATCCAGAAAGGTTGTATCAATGGGCAGGCCCAGAATACGCGTCACTGGCACTGAATTTAGATTTTTGTTTCGGTGTTATGAAGAAGCGGATGATGGCCTTCCAACTGAAGTCCTGCCAGCCATTAGAGTTGGTTGATGTAAACTGTTTTCCAGATGCTAGTCCACATATCCTCTGTAATCACAATATTCATTTCCTTTTCCCATTTTTGTTTTATGTAGTTTGTTGAGTCCCTTTTAAGAGTGGTCAGACATTGATACAATTTGCTTACAAGGGCTTTGTTGCTTCTAGAGTCATATGCATCAATGAAAATGTTAATAATTGAAAAATCTCCAGGAATGCAGTTTATTATTCTCTTCCAGAAATAATTGCGAAGCTGCAAATATCTAAAAAAAAAAAAAAAAAGTCTTGTTTCTCCAGCTCATACTTCTTACCTAGTGTGTCAAAGGACATAGGTTAAGATTGTCAATAGCAGTATCTTGGGATGCAGGTAAAAAATTATGGTCAAAACTGGCCACCTAAGGAGTTCTATCTGTCGCTGGAGTAGTTGCTGCCCCACCAATCCCCTCCATATTTTCAGTCCCAGATTAAACTGGCTGGCTGTCAGGAGTTCTTCTCCTGTGCTACATGATCGAGTCTAGACTGGATTGGAGTTTCTGAGAGTGTCATCTCAACGTTTTACAATTTTTGCACTGTTAGATGGGTTGCACCAGCAAACCAATGGTCTCAGCTGGGCAGCTATGTAATAATCTCTAAAAGAAGGTAGGGCCATTCCCCCTCTCTCCTTCTGTAACTGCAGGGTTGAGAGCTTTACTCTCGGTCATTTATTGACCCAGATGAATCTTAAAATGTGTTTATTATATTCCCTAAACTGCCTCTGAGGAACAGGTACGGGTAGAGCAAGAAAAAGGTACAATAGTTTGGGAAGAATTTTCATTTTTATTATCTGTATTCTCTTTTATTTATTTATTATCTCTCTTCTATTTATTTCTTTGGAAAACTCATCAATCTCTTTTTTACGTCCTCTTGAAATCCTTTGCGGAACTCCAGAAGGTTGTTTTTCAGTTCGGCCCGTAGAGTTGACATTTCAGTCGAGAGAACGTCGCTTACGGCTTTGCGGATCAGGTCCAGCCCTGTGTTTCGTCTGCCATCTTATCCCGATGTTAGTCCTTCAGTCGCTGTGTCCTCTTTTTCCATTTCACTTTCAGAATGCTTCGTAAACCGCATCCTCCTTTTTTTGATTTGTCCCCACTCAATGTTTTGTCAGGAAATCTCGGTTTTAGCCCAAGTACAGCTCTCGAGTTTGGAGAATTAAAGGTTAGTATCAGAGCTCGCTGCTTACTGTGTCGCACACCACCAGAAGTCCCGGCTAGTGTCAGAGCTTGCTGTTTATGCGGGACTTTTGGACCACCAGAAGTCCCGCCTCTCCAATATTATAGTTATTTAAACATTAAATCATAGTAATGGATTAACATTTACGGGGAGTGGGTAGCCAAGTGGTAATGTCCTGGGCTTTGGCGTGGAGGACTGAAATTCAAGTCCCCGTCACGCCACTCAGGCGAACCACTGTGGACCCCTGAGCATGGTCATTAACCCCACCAACTGTTTCCGGGCACTTTAAGTAGCAGCCCACTGCTCTCTGGTACTCACAGTACAGAGATGGTGAAATGCAGAGCCCTAATTTCCCCTCGGGGATCTCAACAGTATATCCAAAACATTTGATAGATCAATAAATATTGTATATATACAGTATATATATATATATATATATATATATATATATATATATACTGTACTGAATTATGGGATATCTAAATTATTTATATTTTACACAATTATTGTTTTTAGTCTTGTTTCTGATTTCTTGAGGACTTGCAGAATTATGTTTCAGAAATTTAAAAAAGTGTTACCACGTTTATCAGTCATGTTTTGTCAACAGGTTCAGGTGAGCTGCACATTCATATCCCACCACCAGGGGTCGCCAGACACTAAGAAACAGCCCCCCCCCCTCTTACCCTCTGTGCTCATTACCGCCTTCTCTCCTGACAGACCAACTGAACGTTTCCCCTCTGTCTGCTTCTGTGATTTAGTCTTCAAAGCCTGAACGGTCTCACTCTGCTGGATGGGAGTTTATGTGATACCCACAATGTCAATAATATTAGTTTAAAAAAACATAAAAACCCCACTGACCTCCCAAGTCCTGTTACAAAGAGGTGTGACAGCATTACATAACCTTGTTTACACCCCGGCTTTGGGTAAGCCATACAAAGCAACTGGCAGATGCAGGAATACCGTCTCTCTCACACATGAAAACACACCAATGATCTCCACACATGAAAATACCCTCAGTTTTCATTAAACTCTCTCCAACACAGCACAGCAGCAGATTACAGCAGCAAGCCAACCGTGTAACACTACGCCAGCCGCGCCCTCTGGGTGTGGCCGGCTCTCCATCCAGTTTTACTAATAAACACACTGAAGAGACTCTGAATACAAGCAACAGGCTGTCAAATGTCCAAACTTTTGATTTCAGAAAGCAAATGTCCTTCTGTCTTCGCTTGTCTTCCTAAGCTGCAGTCTGGGCATCTCCAGCGAGGTTATATAAGGTTATATAAGCATCCAGTCATGGCAAGGCTGCAGTAATGTCATTAGTCAGAAGCCCCACACAAACCAACCTTCCCTCTCTGCTGCCGACCCAGCTGACCGCGATCATGGCCTCTACAGTCAGATGACATCACACAGAGGTCTGGGTATCTATGTCCCCTCACCAGTTTAACTGACACCTGATATACAGTGGAGTTCTGGCACAGCCCCTGGGATGGGTCACTTAGATGGGTCTCTGGGACAGGTTCCTGGGGAGGGCCTCTGGGACCCGTCTTTGTGAGGAATGACTGGGAGTGGTCTCGGAGACGGGTCTCTGTGAGGAATGACTGAGACAGGCCCCTGGGACGGGTTTCTGGGACAGGTCTCTGTAAAGAATGACTGGGATGGGCCCCTGGGATGGGTCTCTGGGACGGGTCTTTGTGAGGAATGACTGGGACGGGCCCCTGGGACGGGTCTTTGGGACAGGTCTCTGTGAGGAATGACTGGGACGGGCCCCTGGGACAGGTCTTTGGGATGGGTCTCTGAGACAGATCTCTGGGACGGGTCTATATGAGGATGACTGGGATGGGTCTCTGGGATGGGTCTCTGTGAGGAATGACTGGGATGGGTCTCTGGGATGGGTCTCTGTGAGGAATGACTGGGACGGGTCTCCAGAATAGGTTTCTGGGACGGGCCCCTTGGACTTGTATTTTGGACGGGTCTCTGTGAGGAATGACTGGGACGGGTCTCCAGAATAGGTTTCTGGGACGGGCCCCTTGGACGTGTATTTTGGACGGGTCTCTGTGAGGAATGACTGGGACAGGCCCCTGGCACGGGTCTCGTGGATGGGTGTCTGGGACTGGTCTTTGGGGCAGGTCTCTGGGATGGGTCTCTGGGACAGGCCCCTGGGACGGGTCTTTGAGGTGGGTCTCTCGGATGGTTCTATGGGACAGGTCTCTGGGAGGAATGACTGGGACGGGTCTCTGGGATGGGTCTCTGGGACGGGCCACTGGGACTGATCTCAGGGATGGGTCTTTGGGGCGGGTCTTTGGGATGGGCCCCTGGAACAGGTTTTTGGGATGGGTCTCTGGGACGGATCTCAGGGATGGGTTTCTGGGACGGGTCTTGGGGGGGGGGGGGGGGGGGGGGTCTGTGGGAGGAATAACTGGGATGGGTGTCTGGGATGGGCCCCTGGGACGGGTGTTTGGGGCGGGTCTCTGGGATGGGTCTCTGGGACAGGTCTCTGGTAGGGATGACTGGGATGGGGCCCTGGGACGGATCTCGGCAACGGGTCTCTGGGATGGGTCTTTGGGGCGGGTCTCTGGGATGGGTCTCTGGGACGGGTCTTTGGGGCAGGTCTCTGGGAGGAATATCTGGGACGGGTCTCTGGGACGGGTCTTTGGGGCAGGTCTCTGGGAGGAATATCTGGGACGGGTCTCTGGGACGGGTCTTTGGGGCGGGTCTCTGGGATGGGTCTCTGTGAGGAATGACTGAAACGGGTCCCTGGGACAGGCCCCTGGAACAAGTCTTTGGTGTTTGTCACACTTGTATGTTTCAGATCATCAAACAAATTTAAATATTAGACAAAGATAACACAAGTAAACACAAAATGCAGGTTTTAAATGAAGGTTTTTGTTTTAAAGGGACTAGAGGCAAGATGAAGAAATGAAACTTGCGACTGCCGCGACTGGCGCTTCAGGTATCTGCAGCCAGGAGCCAAGCCGTCACGGGAGCACAAACTGAAGCTATAATGTTGTTTACTACGCTTTTTCTTCGTAGTTACACTTTTTGTGTCTTTCAGTTGATCTGGATCGTTTGCTGACGGCAGAAGAATCCATAACTTTCGCTTACAGTGTTTGAATTTACCACGACCATCTTCTTCCTGTATCAAAACTGTCTGTGATGCGGATGCAGTGTCATTTGACGTCACATCCGCAGGGCATTGCAGGAAATTCAGCCACCGAATTGCAGCGCATTTTGCAGCACACAGCCTGTTCAAGGCAATGGAGAGAGACGTGGGTATGCTCGTTCTTTTTGGTATTTAGCGCTTCATCACCCATTAGCATTAAAAAAAATGGACATGCATGTTTGTTTGTTTTTTAAATTCCTGCCTCTAGTCCCTTTAAAGGGCGGGAAAAAAATCCAAACCTACATGGCCTTGTGTGAAAAAGTGATCTTCCCCTAAACCTAATAACTGCTTGTTCCACCTTAGCAGCAACAACTGCATCAAGCGTTTGTGATAACTGGCAGTGAGTCTTCAGCGCTGTGGAGGAATTTTGTTCCACTCATCTTTGCAGAATTGTTGTAATTCAGCCACATTGGAGGCTTTTCCAGCATGAACCGCCTTTTTAAGGTCATGCCACAGCATCTCAATGGGATTCAGGTGGGGGCTTTGACTAGGCCACTCCAAAGTCTTCATGTTGTTGTTCTTAAGCCATTCAGAGGTGGACTTGCTGGTGTGTTCTGGATCATTGTTCTGCTGCAGAACCCAAGTGCGCTTCAGCTTGAGGTCACCAACAGATGGCCGGACGTTCTCCTTCAGGATTTTTTGGTAGAAGCAGAATTCATGGTTCCATTTACCACAGCAAGTCTTCCAGGTCCTGAAGCAGCAAAACAGCCCCAGACCATCACACTACCACCACCATATTTTACTGTTGCTATGATGTTCCTTTTCTGAAATGCCGTGTTACTTTTACGCCAGATGTAATGGGACCTACACCTTCCAGAAAGTTCCACTTTTGTCTCGTCAGTCCACAGAGTATTGTTGTTGTTCTGGGGTCTTTTGTGACCTCTTGGATGAGTCGTCGCTGTGCTCTTGGGGTCATTTTGGTCGGCCGGCCCCTCCTGGGAAGATTCACCACTGTTCCATGTTTTCACCATTTGTGGATAATGGTTCTCACTGTGGTTCTCTGGAGTCCCAAAGCTTTAGAAATGGCTTTGTTTCTCATTTGTTCCTGAATTTCTTTAGATGGCAGCATGATGTCTAGCTTTGGAGGATCTTTTGGTCTTCTTCACTTTGTCAGGCAGGTCCTATTTAAGGGATTTCTTGATTGAGAACAGGTGTGGTGGTAATCAGAATCAGAATCCTTTTATTGCTATTCTACCACAGGGACAAAACGAAATTTTAAAAGCAGTTCTATAAAAAAAGAAAAAAAAACTGTTAAAAAAAATGGTTGTGCAAAAGGGAAACATATAAATATTATAAGTTATGAAAAGATTGTACGGTTAAAGAAAAAAAAAATATATATACACACAAGTATATCTACGTAGAGAGATAGTAAGATAATTGCACATGAGGAATTGCACAGAAAAGTACTGACTGATCTTGTGATTATGGCAGTAACAGTTGTTACAGTGTGTGGGTGTGTGTGTGTGTGTGTGTGTGTGTGTGTGTGTGCGTGTGTGTGTGTGTGTGTGTGTGGTGTGGGGTGGGGGGTGGGGGGTGGGAAGACGTGTGTGTGTGTGTGTGTGTGTGTGTGTGTGTGGGGTGGGGGGGGGTGGTGGGGGGGTGTGTGTGTGTGTGTGTGTGTGTGTGTGTGTGTGTGTGTGTGTGTGTGTGTGTGTGTGTGTGCGTGGACCAGGTATTTGCAACATTGTGGGGACCACTTTCTGGATTTTTACTATCACTGTGGGGACGTCTTGCCCTCGTGGGGACATTTTCCCAGTCCCCATGGGGATGAACCCCGTTTTGAGGGTCAAGATTAGGTTTTAGAGATTAAGTTACTATCAGGTTTAGTTAGGATTAGGACAAGGTTTAGGTTTAGGCAATCAGTTATGGGCGTTAGGTTTAGGGTTAGGGGCTAGGGAATGCATTATGTCAATGGAAAGACCCCACAAGGAATGAAAACACAACATGTGTGTGTGTGCGTGTGTGTGTGTGTGTGAGGCTTTCAGGGCAACCACAGCTCTTGGGTAAAAACTGTTCTTCAGTCTGTTTGTTTTAGTCCTTATTGCCCTTAAACGCCTCCCAGAGGGGAGCAGTTCCGGGTGTGAGGAGTCCCCGATGATGCTGCGGCTCTCCTAAGGCAGCGGGTGTGGTGGATGTCCTCCAAAGATGGGAGAGGGCAGCCAGTCAGTCTCTGGGCTGTGTTGATAACTCTCTGGAGCTGCTCCCTCTCTGCTGCAGTGCAGCTGGAAAACCACAGCGAGATGCCGCAACTCAGCACCGACTATACAGAGCAGCGGTAGAAGGACAACAGCCTGGGTAATCAGGCCTGGGTGTGGCTAGAGAAATTGAACTCGGGGGGGGGGGGGGGGGGGGCAATCACTTTTTCACACAGGGCCATGGAGGTTTGGATTTTTCCCTCTTACTAATAAAAATCATCATTTAAAAACTGCATTTTGTGTTTACTTGTGTACACTGTTTTTGTTTTTCTGTGTTTCACATTTTGGTTAACAGCCAATGAAAGACTTCAGATTATAAAGATGAGTTTTCTGTGCATTATTGTTGGTTGAGGCATTAGAAAGGTAAATGGTGCGGCATGGACTCACCCTGCATCGAGGCTTTGGGAGGCCGTTCCAGAATCAGTACCACTCTCTGCATCACTGTCGCTCTGGTATTCCACCGGAGACGTGGAACCTGGCTTAATGCGAACTGGAAGGAGGATAGGATGAGGGTTGCAGGCAGGATGGGAGGAAACAGAGAGGAACAGCAGGGGGTTAGCTGGAAAACAGCCATGTCATGATTTAAGCTTTTACAAACACTGACTCCTACAAGCAGGACGGCAATGTCAACACATTAATGAGACTCCTCTGAACTACATGCTAATTACACATTACGTGAAACCAAAACCTCTGAAAATTCGGTCTGTTTTCATGGTTGAACAAGCCGCTCTAAATCCCCCCCACATTTTCATTTGTATTTTCCTGATAGCAAAAAAACAGCAAAGCTGTTGTCCATATCCGTCTCAGATGCTGTGAGGAGGAAGGACGGCCCTTCGTCTCTCTGGTCTTCCGGTGGGAGATTAACCAGAGGATCGGCCAACATGGATCCAGATAACTACTGCAGAACCAGAGCAGGTCTTTCAGCTGGGCTGAAATAACATGTACAGTACATATGCATGTATTGTGTGTGTGTGTATGTATATTATATATATATATATATATATATATATATATATATATATATATATATATATATATATATATATTTATCTTTATATTTGTGTTTTTTTTTAAATCTGGGATCTGGGTACAAATTTCGTTCTGTCATGTTTTTAACATGACAGAACGAACTTTGAGCTGGGCTGAAATAAGAACTAAAAGTCAAAGTTCGGATGTTAATCTGGAGGAAATATGAGAGGGAAGAAAAGCGGGATGTTGAGGGGGGTGCAGTATGCAGCATCATGAGGAGATGCAGAGGTCACACCACAGCAGACATGCAGCGCATCATCTTTCCACCGAAAAACATATCCGCCTCTCATCGCCAATCTTGAGGTTTCAGTTCGTATTCGTGCAGGAAAAAGCAGCATTTCATGGTAAAGCACCCCCCACCCCCACCCACCCCGTCCTCTGTCTGCTGGAATGTGGAAGCCACACAGTTCAAAGTCCAGCCAGCCCGAGGAGACGGGGAAGGTGGGGTTGCTGGAGGAATCTGGGTGGAGCATATGTATACGTGGGGAGGGTCACACACCAGAAGAAGTGGTGCTCTTTGTCTCTGGAGACAATTAAATCCCCCCCCAGCTTTCCTCTTTCAAAGGCAAACAGGCCATCTCGTCTCTGTGGGACCCTGCACCCTCTCCTCCTCCTCCTCACCCTTCCTCCTCGACCCTCCTCCCTCCACGTCATCCACCCGGCCACGCTCCCCCCCCCTCTCTGCTCCAACCCACCCCCCTGCTTCACATTTCCACATGCAGACACCCTGGTTTCACCTGATGACCACCCAGAGCCGGTTTACCATCTGAACCAGTGACATCACAGCTGAAATGAAAAAGCCGTTGTCGTGGTTTCCCGCTCCGTTCCTGATCTTCCTCCGTATGAACGCAGCGACTGAACTTTCCATGACTCTGCAGAACGCGCTGCGGGCTGAGCTGCTAACGTCAGAGCTACAATGCTCCACTTCGTTTGTGCCTTCCTCTCAACATTTTGTGTTATATAGATGGAAGCAGCATGTCTTTTTTTTTTTTTTTTTTGCAGATGTGACATCCCAGATGAAATCAGAGACGCAGATCTGCATGTGTGAAGACGTGTTGGGAAAATCTGTTAACCTGATTTCTCATGACTGGATAACTGCCATGATCTCATTAAGGATGTGAGATTTAGCTGTTTAAAAGATCATTTGAATGATCTGATAATGATCGGGTCTGTGTGTGTGTGTGTGTTTCCAGGACTTATTATGTTTGTGTTCAGCACTTTGGTTTGTCTAACTATGCAATATAAATAAATTTGACTTGACGATGATTGCAGCTCGTTACAGTCTCTGCAAGAGCAATGAAAAAAGAAGAAAAAGCTGGTTTTGGCTCAGTTATCTCTCACTTCACCGGAAGCTTTGTTCGGGATGAAGCCCAGTTTGGTCCTCGTCTTATTTGCCTTCCATGATGACCAGCTGTTCTTAAAGGAGAACAGCGCAAGTTCCTGCTTTTTTCCAGAAGCGTGCCCCCTCTAATGTCGTGCACATGCATGAGCTGCTGAACTGCATTGGTCTTTAACCCACGCTGCAGAGCCCAGAGTTAGAGTCAGGATGTCTCCTGAAGTAATAAAGTTATAAATCTGCAAGTTGTTTACGATCGTTGAGTAAACTGTTGAACAGTATGCTAACGGTAACAACAGGCTAACGCTGGCTTGGAGATCAAAGATTCAAATTCAGAGGTGAAAGGCAGCAGGTTGCAGCATGCTGATGGAGGTTTTCCTTCCTGGTTCTTGTGCTGATGGAGGTTTTCCTTCCAGGTCCTGATGGAGGTTTTCCTTCCTGGTTCTGGTACTGATGGAGGTTTTCCTTCCTGGTTCTGGTACTGATGGAGGTTTTCCTTCCAGGTCCTGATGGAGGTTTTCCTTCCTGGTTCTGGTCCTGATGGAGGTTTTCCTTCCTGGTTCTGGTACTGATGGAGGTTTTCCTTCCTGGTTCTGGTCCTGATGGAGGTTTTCCTTCCTGGTTCTGGTCCTGATGGAGGTTTTCCTCTCCACTGTCTTCTCCTGAAGCTCAGGATGGAGGACTGAATCAAAGCTGGATCATTATTTGCTGAACTGGTTTATATGCACCCAGTTACTATACAGTAAACTGGCCTAATGTGGACCGTATTAGTTTTAATTGGACTATAATGGATTGATAGGACTATAATTTCACATATATGGTGTGAACAGTTTAAAGGATAATAACCAGAACAGTATATTTATGTAAAAAATATATATATATTTTTAAAACTATTGTAACTGTCTGATTGAGGTCGGGAAGAAAATGAGCTTTTTCTGATTTGATATTGATGGAAGTGATTATGTTAAATCAGCTGTGATTTTGTCTTATAATGATTGATGGATCCTGCTTCAAGTCAAATCCAAATCATATTGCTGCAGAATTTGTGACGTCGGTAAACAACTAATCATTATCCACTGAATTGATTTATATCTTGACCAAACAAAAAGTCCTACACCTTGTTGACAAGCACAAAACTGAACTTCTTCTAATTCCCATCTTCAGTGCATCTTCAGCATATTTAGTTACCAGGACGTTAAAGACTTCAGCAAAAACTGAAAACAAGAATCCCAAAACATGAAAAACAAGCCCTGTTTCACACTGAAGGAAAGTGGAAGGGGTTATTACGATAAAAAACAGGAAAATCTGATAACCTCTAACAACGCTGCGACCCAGAAGGTCTGACACACTGAACATCATATACTGCCGAGGTAAGTCTGAGAGCATCTTCTTCCCAAAATGACTCACTCCATCGTTTACTGCTGTTTGTGAAAGGGGTGGGGCCTGCTCCACCAGCACATTCCCCTTGTGTTTACCGAAGGATGCATTACCTCCTTTAACCTCCTCCTCACTCCAGCATGACATGAATCAACTACAACAGAAATATTCTTCACCAGGTCCACATGACGAACAGAGCTCAGAAATGTTCATTCTTCCTACAACTTGTTGACTCTGATGGCTCAGAAAAGCCCTAGATGTGTGCGGTTTACATTTCTGAGACTTTACAAAGTGTTCCTCAACAGATACAGTTGTTCAGAGGCAGTAATGGTTTCCTAAAACATATGTACCAATTTCCTCCAAGAACTTTCCTCACTGAAGTGGGACTGTCAATCATCTGACACAGATGGAGAGAAACCAGGCTGACAGATGGCAATTTGATATACTGCCAACCGCAAAGGCGCACCAGCTCCCAGGGGACGGATGCAATCCTCTAAAGACAGATGAGTGACAGAGCCGAGGAAGAAAGACAGAGTGACAAGAGAAAAAGATATGAAGAATTCATTTGCAAAAACAGTTCACCACCATTTAGAAAAAACAGAGTTAACTGCTTCTGCAAATAAACTCTTCATTTACTTTTGGAATATTTTCACCAAATCGTACTCACATGAAATCGAGGGTTTTAATGATGTTAAATGGAGATAGGAGGTTTGTAAAGCAATTAACTCTGTTTTTTCTAAATGGTGGTTAACTGTTCTTGCAAATGAACTCTTAATATGGTTTCCTGCTTATCAACATCGGTTTGATGAGTTTTAAAAAGTGAATTGCTGAGTGACGTCCCAGCATCCTGATCCATGACCTGATGCCATAAAGGGCTGCTTGATTGTGGCATAAAACACTTCCCACACACCATTCAGTCATGTGGAATGTAGTACCAGGATGCATGATGCCATGGGGGAAGTATTCACAGACTTTTATCTTTGGCCTGGTTGAAAAGTTCCTGATGTTTCAGAGTTGATGACAGAAAGAGCAGACTGACCAATCACAGCGCGAGAGGCGGGAATTTATGACAAGTCTTTTTTGGCGACTCATTACTCTAACCATAAACAGAATGTTGGCCACTAGAGTTGGGCATCGTTTGAATTTTAACGACTCTGGTTCCAATTCTATTCCCTTCTTTCAATTCTGGTTCCTGTCGATTCTCGATTCTGATCCCTTTAAGGGTTAGGGTCAAAAAAAGTTTACATTTTCTTTTTTGTTAGCAACTGAATCAAATAACAGACAAGGACGTTGATATGCTAAACTCGAGCTCTATTTATTTTCTTACCAAAAGCATTTAAAGGTAGAGTCCGAAGTCCCTCCAGCGTTTTTGTTTGCAAACAACAGTATTCAAACTTAGCGCTCCTCCCTCTCAGGCTAATGGCCGCCTCGTTCTAGCTAGATTCAACTTCAAGCTTCTCCTTCAGAGCTCAGAAGTGGGTACAAGCCAAACTATGATTAACCTTGGTTTTCCAAACTGCATTATCTGAAGCTCTTACCTTTTCTTCGGTGCATCCACGGTGTTTCCTTTCTTTTTTTTTTTCCCTTCGAGAGTTCGAGTGACGGGCATCTGCTCCAATCATGAGCTTAGCATCATGCTCTTAGCTCTGTCATTGGCTGCCGATATAACCAGAAATCTCCACCCAGAAACGTCCCGAGAGCGAATTACAGGCAGGGGGAGAGAGAGTTGCGTTCAAGCGCACCACGGCACAGGAGTAGAGGCCCAAAGGCAGGTTTGAGACGGATTTCACTTGCTCAAGTCTAACGTTTATTTTTTACGGGGGGAACTTCGGACTATACCTTTAATTGCGTTTCAACTAAAAAAACAAAAGTAGAAAAAGAAATAAAAATTATCTGTGGTCAAACTTGAATAGACCTCATCATTTTACCAGTTCACCATTTTAAGGACTTTAACTGTTTAACTGACTGTTTTCTAATTAAGAGTGTACTACATGTTACAGTCCTTAAAATTAAATGTTTCAGCCCACATACTTCACTTAGAGACATTAATATATGATGATCAGTGGCAGCTTTGAGTTTTTCAGTTTGGTTTATGGAGCAGAGGTGAACATCTCCTGCTGTGTCTGACGCTTCCAGCAGCCTCTAGTAGTGTGTGCTGTGAGAAGGGGGAGGGGCCGCGGCAGCGGACAATAAACAAACGTTTTTTTCACGTCGGTCTCAAAGGTCTCCAGTAAGACCAGAAAGTGTCTCTAGACTTGTCACTAGCGGTTTTATTAAAAGAAAGTTAACAGAGGGTGTGAAAACTCGCTAAATTGCGTCAGGCTGGGCTAACAGGCTGTACTAGAAACTCGGTACTAACAAATGTTCCGCTTCTGGCGGCTTCTATGGTGTTTGGTGAACTGGGCATCAAAAATAGGAATCGAAATTTAAAAAAAATAACAATTCCAGGAGAATCGGAGAATTAGTCCCGGTTCTCATCGATGCCCAACTCTAGCTGCCACAGAGAAGCGACTATATAACAATGTCCCTTCTGAAGTCTTAATGAGCTGCAAGAGTTCTTAAACCCACAATAATTTGCCGCTCTGAAGGCTTTCCTCCATTTTTTCCTCTTAGAAGAAGACGTTTGTGTCACTTTCGTATTTTACTGGCTGGTTCTCTCCAGTTCACTTGTCCCGCCTCTCGCCTCGCATTGGAAATCAGTCTCCAGCTGAGGGAAACCTGGACTGGCTTGCCGTGTATCTCATACATGAAGTTAATCAGGCTGGTGTACCAGGCTGCCGGTCTGCCGCCTGCCAATCAAAAGGACACGTCCCTAATTATGTGTAATTTCAAGATTAAATTACATCTTCATGGAAGAGTTATAAAAAAAAATCTGCTGCAAATGTGTTTATTTCTGCTGGAAACATGTATATTCCTGCTGTAAACTAGAGCTGGGCGATATGGGAAAACGTTCTATCATCATCATTTTTTCCATATAGTTGGATATCGATAGATATCTCGATATAAAATAAATCTTTATATTTGACAATCTTAAATGTTCCCTGTTACTCTTAAATGAGATTTAAAACTATCAAAGGATTCATTTTATTCAAATATTTATTTTCTGTCAAAGCTGAATGTGACATGTAATATTACACGGCTGTGTCAGATAAAATGGGTACACACGCAACTCTAAATGAATGATAAAAATCCTAATTCTAAAATTAAAATCTTAAAGCTTTCCAGTTTAACAGGAAGAAAAAGCGTAGTAAACAACATTATAGCTTCAGTCTGCAACTGCAAGTTTTGGGCAATGAGGAAGTAGCTTTACTGTTCTCAAGTGGATTTTCCCTTTGATCCAGAATTATTGGATTGTCTGGTAAAGAAACAAACAGCTGCATCAATATAATATAAATGTTAATCTTTTTTTTGTCTCAAAGTTCTTCACCTGTCACCTGGAGAGTTTGGAGACTTCTTTTTTTACCACCCACCTTTCCTCATGTTATCGTTTTCTTTCTGCAGGTGCGCCCTGTGAGGGGCTGCGTGGCCACGGTCTGCCTGATCCTGTCGTGTTTATATGTTTTTGTTTGTGTGTCATGAATTTCCCCTCAGGGATCAATAAAGTATCCTTGATTTGATTTGATTGATTAACTAGTAAACACAACCAATTGACCAGTAACACAACCAGTTAACCAATGAGTTCACCATCATATAAGGAGAGAAACTGTGAGATGAATCAGCTGTTTCAGTGACGTGTTTCATCATTACATCATAACTTTGTAAGCATGCTAACTGGCTTCCATGAAACAGACTTACCGGGTTTAATGAGTCTCTTCTCTCATCTCAGAGCTCAGTATTAATCTACTGGGTTTTATGAACCAGTCAGACCAGTACATAAACTGTGTCAGGCCAAAAAGCACCTCTGGCCACTGGGAAATGTCTAGTATGCCAGATGGCCGGTTGTCCTGGTAGGTCGGAGCATGGTGGTGGTGATACAGCCGAACACGAACATGTCCTTCCAGAGCAGCCACGGGGGTCTGAATTCTGAGCTTTTCATGGCTTCCTGCTCACGCACAGATGAAATGCTGGTGTTTTCTCAGCATCTGGTTAATGTAAAGGTCTGTCGTTGAGCGTGTATACCAGGTATGAAAACAAGGTCTGGTTTATGTACAGTGTTGTCGCCTGCACATCAGGTATGAAATCAGAAAAAAAATTGTAACTGTAAATCGTGCTAATCCACAGCTAGAGCCAAGGAAAAAAAAAAGCCCGCGTCGTGGGCTTGGGCGCGGACGACCCGGGTTCGATTCCCCGACAGACCCCTGGGTGAACCACTGTGGACCCCTGAGCAAGGTCCTTAACCCCCCACCAACTGCTCCCCGGGCGCTTTAAGTAGCAGCCCCCTGCTCTCTGATACTCACAGTACAGAGATGGTGAAATGCAGAGCCTTAATTTCCCCTCAGGGATCATACAAGTATAACAAAAAAAAAAGAAAAAAAAGAAGAAAATGACTTTTCTCTGTGCCACTCACCAGATCCTTCTGAGCGCCCGTCACTGCCTATAAGCGGCACGGTGATTGCTGCCGTGGCAACGCCATCAGTGGGCATGGTGGTGTAGACAACAGGCAGCGACTGCACCACCACAGGGATGGTCTGCAGCTGGCCCACCTTGCTGGGCATGCTGACCGAGGGGATGGTGTGGATAACGTGGAGGATCTGTTGGCCGCCGGCACCCTGCGTGGCTAAGATGGAGCCAGGAGAGAGGACCTGGAGGAGCAAAGGTGTTACTGGCTGCTGCTACTGAGGCAGGCATGGCGAAGCAGGAGGAGGAACAGGTTACCATGGAGCCAATGGATTGCATGGTGGAGGGGACTGGCGTGGCGGACAGACCGGGCTGGGTCGCGGCACTGCTGGGCGTGGGGCTGACCGCGGTGCTGGTCGCGGTGGCCGGGCGGGACTTGTTGAGCGACAGGTCCACAGGCTCAGTCTGGTCCTCGGACGGGCTCGGCTGAGGTGAACACGGTTCTGTTTTGCACTCCAACTTCACCTTCAGGTCTGCCGGCTGCGGGCAGTCATCACCTACATCTGCCTGCTGGGAGGACACAGGAGGCAGGAACCATGACAACCAGAAGGCAACAACTCATCCTCAACATAAAGAGATTATAATCCCAGCTAGTAAAAGAGCGGGAGTTAACCCCTCAACGCCCAGTTAAATAAAAGCCACATAAATAATGTAAAACATAACAAAAAGAAAAAGACTGAAATAAAATAAAACAAATATTAAATAAATGAACAACGATAAATTAAAAAAAAAAAGCATAAATAGTAGGAAATAATAGGTTTTTATTTGCTAAGTTAACTGGATAAACAGAAGCACAACAAAGTAAATTTTTCCCAACAGGAATTAAGAGGAACAGACTGAGAAATGCTGAAGCACGATATCGTTAAAAAAGTCAGCAGGACCAGAACAAGTCACTGTTACACATTAAACTATTATATTTTATTTAATTTTTTATTATATTATTATATCATATTTATTATTATATTTCAATCAATTAAAATTTTTAATGAAATAACACATTATTATATATTGGGTAGCGCAGTGGTGATGTCGCGGGCTTTGGAGTTGCAGACATGGGTTCGAGTCCCTGACACAACACTCAGGTGAACCACTGTGAACCCTTGAGCAAAGTCCTTCACCCCCACCAACTGCTTTAATTAGGTTCTCTCAGGGTGCCCCCAGGTTCAACCTGAGATGGGTTAAAATCAGAGACCGTTAATAGGGATGGCAGTAGTATCTGGTTACATCTGAATACACCTTTTTCACAAAAACCGAAAGTACGGCCCTGTTGGGAATCTTGTCTTCCTCTGAGGCCAGACTTCGGTCAAACGTCAAAACTGGATTGTGTTTCCATTTTGGATATGACATTTGAGCCCGTTTACTTGACTCTGCCTCCGTCTTAAAGGGGAAGTTCGGGATTTTTGACATGGAGTATCATTTTCAAGTGAGCCAGTATACTACTTATACTATACTTACACTTATACTACTTATCACTGACAGTTTCAACATATATCATCCCATTATTCTATTTCCAGGAGGCTGCTGATGCTAATACTAGTGTAAGTCAATAGGAATCTGCTAGCCTGTCATTAAAACCAAACTTATCCACTCCACTGAATATCCGCGGCAAATCAGCAAAGCTATCTGTGTAAATGCCGTGTTAAACTAGTAAACTTGTGTTAAACAAGTAAAACTAGCCTTGTATGACAAATTTAGCATTACATATTGAGGAACTAGTTTCATACCAGCTGCAGAATGATATACTTTGCTTCAGGGTGGTAGTGTTACTACCTTTGTCAGTGTATTCAGGTTCATAGAGACATGGTGACAGTTAGTTTGATGAAAAAAGTTCTAAATCGTCTTCAAAATCCAACATATCCTCATGCCTTTCAGATGTGGCTGTATTTTTGACTGTATATTTGTGTAATCAGATTCCTTCATGCACGTAGCAGCAGATGATATCACTCTGCTGCTAAATACAGGAAGTAAAACTTTGTAAAGTTTCTCAGCAGCAGCAATCAAAGTGCAACAAAATGCAGGTTAGTTTTATTTGTAACATTATTCTATTAACACAGCATTTACACAGATAGTCTGAAGTTATAAATGATTTGCCTCGGATGTTCTGTGGAGTGGTTAGGATTGTTTTTAATGACAGGCTAGCAGATTCCTATTGACTCACAGTAGCATTAGCCTCGACGACCTCCTGGAACTAGAATAACGGAATGAAATATGTTGAAACTGTCTCCAGTGATAAGTAGGATCCTGGCTCACTCAAAGATGAGACCACATGTCAAAAATCCTGAACTTCCCCTTTAAGAACCAGAAGTTTTGCCTGGATTGTTTCCATCATGTGACCAACGATGCATCGTTTTGTCATCTGCGCGTGTCGAGCTGCTCCCGGGATTTTAAAGAGAGGGAGTTTGTTAATATCAAGCTTTAAATGTAATTCAATCACATCTGAAACTGAAGGTTTTTAAGAGGTTTTGCCAGCAATTATTCATCATTTCTGAAAATAGAAAGCATCAGATTAGAATGAAATTTGCAGAGCCGCTCTGATAACATTGGCAGGAAATAAAACGCGACCATGCAGGTGTTATTAATGCATCCAGTACGTGCATAATGTCCCCAAATTAATGTAATAATGTCCAGAATTAACTCCTCTGCTGAAACAATGCTTTTTTTTTCTTTTCTTTTTTTAAAGATTGGACATATAGGTTTGGTCAAACTTCCCCGATCACTTTGATTTCAAAATGAATGCTTTAAATGATCGTGAACAAAATAAGGATCGCAGATGGTAGAATATCGTAACATGTTTAACTGCAAGAGATTGCAAGATATCGTAGTTCATTCCGAGTTTAAACCAGACTGTAAACATGTTTATTCCTGCTATAAACATGTTCATTTCTGCTGTAAACATGTTATATTCCTGCTGCAAACATGTTTATTTCTTCTATAAGCATGTTTATTTCTGTTGTAAACATGTTTATTCCTGCTGTAAACATGTTTATTTCTTCTATAAGCATGTTTATTTCTGTTGTAAACATGTTTATTCCTGCTGTAAACATGTTTATTTCTGCTGTAAACATGTTTAGTCCTGCTGTAACCAAGTTTATTTCTGCTGTGAAGTTGGTCTTTTTAACATGGAGGTCTATGGGTATTTGCTCTGTTTTGGAGCCCCTAGTAGATCAAGAAAGAATTATTATTTTTGTGCAATGCGGAAGTGAGCTCACTGTTCTCCAGCGGAGTTTGCCGCTTGGTTAAAATACAGAGAACAAATTTGGCACTCTAACTGGGATTAATAAAGTATATCTTTATCTTTTTTTTTTCTTTAAAGCTAGGGTTGACAATCCTGGAGAAAACGATTCCAGCAAGCTACATTTAAACAAACACACCGCCTGAAAACCATGTCTTCAGCTGCAGAGACATGCACGCCAGAGCAGGTTGGCGAAGAATAATAGTGGAGTGGTTAGCTCGTTAGCGTGCTCATAAACAGCTGACAAACCACATTTCTAAAAGCCTTAATCCACTCACCTACAACTCCTTCTGTGGTGTAAAAAGTAAAAAGTCACACAGCAAACGTCAACGCCTCTATGTCTTGATCCTTATCTGTTGTTTTGTTTGGGTTTTTGGCGCAGCAGCAGTTAGCAGTCCGTTAGCTATATTTGTTTACAGGGAGCAGTGCACATGGGGCCAGTGAGAGGGGGAAGGACAGAGACAGACATGAAGGCATCAATTGGTAGCTGCAGGATGACTTGTCTGATCATTGAATAGTTTTATTTCTTACTGAGCAGAAGTTGTTGTGCTGATGTGGTTCAGACATGATATGGAAAGGCACGATGCTGAGGGAGAAGAGAAAGCATCTCTATGAGTGTAGCGTGCGGCTTCCACTTTCAGGCTGAATAAGGATGTAAAACAAAACATGTTTTTATCAACATCCACATAATTTCCCCAAAACTAAAGACGGAGAAATCAGTTTCAGAAACCGTAGCGAATGTCTATCTACTGTAATCAACAGAAAAAGCCAGGTTTGCTGTGAGGAATGGCTTCCTCCCAGACAGATTACTTCTGTCCAGTAAACCAGCAAACCAGCTGTGGCAGGCTTTTCCTCTGAAGAGGCGAAGCAATGGAGCAGCAGGGCTCAGCTGCCATTCAGCACCACGGTACAGGGAACAATGGCCGCTGTGTGGGTGGGGGTGAGACGTGAGACAGACAGAGACAGAAGGGCTCCACGGGTCTGCAGAGACTGGTACTGACTGACTGAAGGGGGCTTAAAACCAGGAGATGCAGCCAGTCTCCAGTCCAGAATTTGACCGCCGTCCAGTTCAGCTGAGCGTAGTTTGGCTGAGGGTGAGGAGAAAAGGTGGAGTCTCTGCTTCACCAGTTTACCAGGTCAGGAGATGAAGCGGGACACAAGTATCTGTCTGTCAATGCTCAGGATATTCTGCTTACTTTGCATGGTAGCAGCAGCAAGGATGAGGATAGAACCATCTCCGGTCTACGAGTCAGCTTACAACTCGCTCTGGTCTACGAGTTAGGTTAGAACCTCCCCAGGTCTACGAGTTAGGTTTGAACCATCTCCGGTCTACGAGTCAGCTTACAACTCGCTCTGGTCTACGAGTTAGGTTAGAAGCAGCTCTGGTCTATGAGTAAAATTAGAACCCGCTCCAGTTTACAAGTTAGATTAGAACCAGCTATGGTCTACGAGTTAGATTAGGAGCAGCTTCGGTCTACGAGTTAGATTAGAACCTGCCATAGTCTACAAGTTAGGACAGAACCCGTCCCAGTCTACAAGTTAGATCTCATAGTCCCCTGAGATGTCTGCCAACAAGGTGACTTTCAAGGCTAATTGGGTTTGGGACGGCAGCTCGGGTCTGATCATCCTGCAACTGGCCGCCTCTGGGGAGGGTGTATAGTGTTAAGGGCCGAAACATCCAATGACCCAGAGGAACACTACTGATGATGCCTACCCGTAAATTCATTTCTCCTTCAAGTCCATCATCCACCTACAAGTCCACCAAGTGCATGTGCTTGCACAAGAATAATAACACCTCATTCTGTGTTTTCTGGAATCTGATTATCTGGACTTGTCCAGTGACTGCTAAGAAAGATCAGCTGACAACAGGGGAAAGTCCTTGTGACAGCTTGGAGAGACAGCTGGCAGGAGGGAATAGACCCCAACAGGACTGTCATGGGTTAGCTGCCGCGAATGTAGTCACTCACATCTTGCAGCATGTAGGGGAAACCCCTCTTAACTATGAAGGTGCAAACAAAGAGAATACCCCCCGAGTTTGCAAGAGCAGGGGGGGAAGAAGACTCATCAGCTGACAAAATGGTAATGACTGGACCGGAAATGACTACGGGTAATGAAAGCACAGCACAAGAAAACACCACAGCAATTAGCACAAGCCGTGTCACAGCAGCAGACCACAAGCTGCAGATATGTACCTGCAGATGGAGGAAAATAAAATTTTGGGGGGTTTTGAGGATTCACCAAGGAAAGAAAAGGTGCTTGAGGGAAGAGAGTCAGGGGCCTCGCATTGACCTCTTCTTGCGGAAGGAGTCAAACCAGTCAAATGAAGTTCACCAACTAGACTTTTAATTAGACCTTTTTAATTAATTTTTTTAAAATCTTATACTACTTAGGAGTAATTTATTGTTAAAATTACCTAATTTTTTTTTTTTTTTTTTTTTGTATAGATAATTAGGGGAACTGTGTTTTTATGGAGTCGGCCTGAGTTCTCATTTCGTTCATGTAGAAATACATGTAATGACAATAAACTAAACTGAACAAAAACCATAGCTTGGTTTTGGTTTCAGCACCCCTGTCACGGAAGAGGCAAACTGAAGCACTGAACTAGCAGTGGAACAAACAACAGCGGTGGAACTTACCCAAACTCCCCGATCTGCAGTCGAGCAGACTCCCAGGCTACAAACTGCCTGTGAAGTGGCCCGGTGCTGCGGAAAAGAAGCTGTGGGAAACAGTGAATAGCGATCTGATGCGGTCCCTCGAACAACTTTGAGGCACAGCGGAGAAGTTGGAGAAAATGGGAAACATCATCTATCAATACAGAGCAGAACGCTTTGGAGTTCTACATATGAAAGGTGCTATACAGGCTCCCACTCCATTCGTCTCCAGGAGGCAACAAGAGATCAGGCGCCTTGTTCAAGAACTGAGACAACTGTGGAAGAAGGCCTCAGAAGTGGAAAAGGGGGGCATAAGCACTCTCCAAGCTGATATCAAAACACGTCTGGCGTCCCTCCGCAAAGCAGTGAACATGCAGAAATGAAGGAGGAAGAAAGAACAATCAAGAATATAGTTCCACAAAGACCCCTTCAAACTCCTAAAGACTCTCTTTACCAAGGAGAAAAGTGGGGTTCTAAAAACAACACAATGATTTAGAGGAACACCTGAGAGCAACCCACTCTGATCCAAAGCGTCATGAGCACCTGGCCATTCCTCCAGACATTCCACCAATTGACCCCCCAGAGCATCAATTCGAGACTGGTCCGCCAACATGGAAAGAGGTGGAGAAGATTGTCCACTGGGTGAGAACAGCCTCAGCTCTTGGGCCAAACGGAGTCACATACAAGGTGTACAAGAATGTACCAGATATCTGCAGGTTTCTCTGGAGCAACATGAGAATGGTATGGCAGAAGAGGGCTATTCCTAAAGCGTGGTGTGGGCAGGTGGGATCCTTATTCCAAAGGATAAAGACACAGCAAAGATCAGTCAGTTCCGCCCAATTGCCTTGCTAAATGTGGAAAGTGATCTTCTTGGAGTCATTGCACAAAGGATGGCTGAGTACCTGTGCAGAAATGAGTATGTGGATATATCTGTTCAGAAGGCAGGAATAGCAGGCTTCTCTGGGTGCCTAGAACATGCCAGCATGATCTGGCACCAGATCCAAATGGCAAAGCTGGAGAAAAGGGACCTCCATGTAGTCTTCTTGGATCTGGAAAACGCCTTCAGCTCTGTGCCCCATGAGCCCCTCTGCACTGCCTTCAAGTTCTTTAACATCCCAGACATCATCACAACCCTGGTCAAAGCCTACTTTCAGGACCTGCAGTTCTGCCTCTCAACGTCTGAATTTAGCACCTCATGGCGGCACCTAGAAATAGGCATCATGGCCAGATGTACCTTATCTCCTTTGGCTTTCACCATGGCAATGGAAGTCTTCATCCCAGCCTCAAAATGCGCCATAGGTGGACAAAGATTGGGCTCTTGCCGACGCCTCTCTCCCCTCAGAGCCCACATGGACAACATCATTACTCTGACTACCACTGTCCCTCGCACCAGGAGGTTGCTGAGATGAAAGGCCGGATGAAAATTAAGCCATCCAAGTCACACAGCATCTCAGTGATGAAGGGGGTGCTTGCTGACTAGCAGTTCTTCATCGGAGACGATCCAATCCCCACTGTTTGGGGAGTGGATAGGAGTGGCTTGGAGTTCTGGGCTGGCTTACTACCGTAGGCCTCTACGGAGACAGTGTCCTCAAGTGCCCCTTACCAGTCTTACAGAGGAGCTCAAGTGTGCCAAAAGATGACTGCAGATGACCATGAACGAATCTAAAGATCCAGTGGTTAGGGACTGTAACCTGGGAGGACTCCATGGAGGAGACGCACAAGCTGAAACACCTGCGGTATTCCGAATTGGCTGCGAAAGCTGAAATTCTTGGCTGGAATGCTGAAGTCCGCCCAGTGGAGGTTGGGTGCAGAGGCTTCATGGGAACATCTACTACAAAGAGGGACTTGGAAGTCAGGGGCCAGAGCCTGCGCACAGCCATCAAAGCCACGTCAGAGGCAGCCAAAAGGAGCAGCTGGTAGCTTTGGCTGAAGAGGAACGACCCCAGTTGGGCCCCCCAAGTAGTGCAAAAGGAGGTATGTGGTCAGCCAGCCTAGGCCTGACTCAGGGAACCTGACGCCCCTGCCATGCATAGTCCTTTGAGATGTCTGCCTACAAGGTGACTTTCATTGCTAATTGGGTTTGGAATGCGAGCTCAGGTCTGATCATCCTGCAGCTGGCTAACACTGGAGAGGGTGTACAGTATAATGTTAAGAGCCGAAACACCCAATGACCCAGAGGAACACTACTAATGATGCGTACCCATAAATTAATTTCTCCTTCAAGTCTGCCATCCACCATTCCCGGTCGCCGTCCCGGTCTACGGGTTAGGTTAGAGCCAGCTCCGCACTACAAGTTAAATTAGAACCCGCTCCGATCTACGATTTAGATTAGAACCCGCTCCAGTCTACGAGTTAGATTAGAACCCGCTCCAGTCTACGAGTTAGGTTAAAACTAGCTTCGGTCTACGAGTTAGATTACAACCCGCTTCCGTCTATGAGTAAGATTAGAACCAGATCCAGTCTACTAGTTAAATTAGAACCCACTCCAGTCTAGGAGTCATATTAGAACCAGCTTCGGTCTACGAGTTAGGTTAGACCCAGATCCGGTCTACGAATCAGATCAGAACCCGCTCCAGTGTAGGAGTTAGATAAGAACCAGCACCGGTCTATGAGTTAGATTAGAACCAGCTCTGATCTACTAGTTAGATTAGAACCCGCCCCGTTCTACGAGTTAGATTAGAACCAGCTCCGGTCTACAAGTTAGATTAGAACCAGCTCTGATCTACGAGTTAGATTAGAACCCGCCCCGTTCTACGAGTTAGATTAGAACCAGCTCCGGTCTACAAGTTAGGTTAGAACCAGCTCTGATCTACGAGTTAGATTAGATCCCGCTTCGGCCTATGAGTAAGATTAGAACCAGATCCAGTCTACTAGTTAAATTAGAACCCACTCCAGTCTAGGAGTCATATTAGAACCCGCCCTGGTCTACGAGTTAGATTAGAAACTGCTCCGGTCTACGACTTAGGTTAGAACCAGCTCCGGTCTAAGAGTTAGATTAGATCCATCTCAGGTAGGGCTGGGCGATATAACGATATACATCGTCTGGACGATAGAAAACTTATATCGTTTCAAATGAAGCTCTATCATTTATGCGGCGATAGGCGCTTTACAGCAGTGTTTAATCAAGATGCGCTGCGTGCACACGCACGCTGCAAACAAACATGGAGGGAGATGATGGTGGACCATTCAGAGGGGTGTAATTAGACTAATTCTTAACAAGATGACCAGCCCACCCAAACTATGAGGCTTTTACTTTAAAGAGACAACTTCTGTCGCATGGATGTGGCTTGGATATAAAAAGACTGACTGCAGTCCCAAGAGCCGGGATACCTTCTGTTGTCTGGTCCGTGACCGTGTCGGTCTTTTTTATATATATCCAAACCACATCCATGCGACAGAAGTCGTCCCTCTTTGAACTACCAGCTCCTCGGTTTGGTTTGGCTGGACATCTTGTTAAGAACCAATCATCCTGGTCTGAAACGCGTCTGCCACCGTTTCCCCCCATGTTTCTTTAGGTCAAGATGCACCGTGTGTCAGACTCAGCACTACATGCAAGCGGTGGCACGTGTCCGTACATGCCGCGCATCTTGACAAATAAAAACACTGCAGTAAGGCGCCTAATCGCGGATACTGTTACCCCGGCTTTTCACCGGGTCCTTGAGCGCAGTGCAACGGCTTTGCTCCGACCTCCATGCTGCGAGCATTTACACCTGCACTGTGCGCCCGCGAGCGCACCAGCTATTACGAAGCGAAGGCTTCCCAATCATGACGGAGGCTCCGATCATTTGCTGGATATTTATTTGTTCAGCAAAGTTTACAAGAAGAGCAGCCTGAGGTTGCCTTCAGAAACAATAATAACAGTCAAGCGTGAACAAACAGGATAGAACGGTTCCAGTTAAGCGCCCTTCACAATAAAACACTTCCGGGTGTTTCAAAATAAATCATTTTCGGTTGAATCAATAAGCTTCTCTGTATTTATGTATTAAAATCATGTCACCAACACATCCTGCTGAGACAAAATGAAGTAGAAGAAACATTTAGTACCTACGACCTTCAGTAGATGATTTGAAACAGCACTTCCACATTAGTTATTGATTAAATTATTATTGAATTGAACACCCCCCCCCCCCCCCCCCCCCCCCAAAAAAAAAAGCTATATCGTATGTATATCGTTATCATGATATAAAATTTGTTATATCGTGATATGGGATTTTAGTCATATCGCCCAGCCCTAATCTCAGGTGTACGACCTAGAAACTACTGAGAGTTTACAGTCATGGCAACATGGTAAATCTAGTACAAGGTGAGGTGAGGAGAGGAGAGGAAACCTGGTCTGTGTGTGATTCTGCATTTGAGCTAAAGTGGAATTTGAGGAGCTCTTGCAGCAGGAAACGTGCAGAAAAACAAAGAAAGGAGAGAAAAGGAGAATGAGAGGGAGATTGTCAAGAAAAAGATGGAAAAAGAAAAATCCTGAGAAATGGTTTGAAAGAAGCAAGGGAGTAGGTGAGGCAAAAACGAGATAAAGAAACAAGAAAGGAAAGACAGAGTGGGTGGGAAAGGCCTAGCGTTGCCATGGAAACTGGGACCCATCAGCTGACTGTTTTCCACTCGTTCCCCTCCCACCACCATCTCCCTTTCCCTCCCAGTTGGTTCATCTGTCCATCACTTCAGCACCACCTCTCCTCTCCTCCCTCCCTCTATCAGGACCACACCTGTTTCACCTTTCCCTCCCAAATCACCGCCTTTCTCTCTCCAGTATCAGCCACACCCTCTCATCCCTCGCTGCACCCTTTCTACCAACCCACCCTCCTCTTTCTTCTCTCCTTTAGACAAAACCCCCCCAAGAAGAGACTTAGGGGCTGAATCCAGCAGGAAAGCAAAATCATGTGAGAGGAAAAGAGATGGGGGGGGATAAACCTTCCTACGAGGACAGAGTGACAGCAGCTCATGACCCGCTAGACAGAAAAATGCCTCCACTCCTCTCAGTCAGCCACTAATTTTGGAGAGAAACATCCAGCTCGGGCTGCAGCTGACGACAAATAATGTATTCATAGTAAAGTTAAGACTGATGGCCACATTTGGTCGCACGTTTGTCACAACTTTGACTTTGATATGACCAAATAATTTGGAAAGAAATGGAGATTTATTTTCACAAGGGACCAAATATAGTCAGCACAATATATAATTACAGGCCTGAAATCACAGCGCCCCTCACATACAGTCATTTCAGGGCGGAAAGATGAATTTCAAACACTGTCAAGTTTCTGCCTCCACTGCTTTGCAATGGGTTTTATTTTCCCAAACTTGAAAGGGAGGGGGACATCTGCCTGGGTGTTTTAAAACTGGACTTGTCTTGTTTCAGATGCCTTAATAATCCGTTAAACAGCGTGGTGGAATGTTTGCCAGCGTCTTTCTCTCACCGCGTCACTCCACAGATCAGCTGTTCCGTCTCAGCTGCGGCGCGTGTGACGTCATACATAAACACTCCCCTGCCGCACTTTTGGAAATCAATTATTCTCAGTCCTCACATAAAGTTTGACTCAACAAACACCATGAAACAATAATGTTGCAGCTAATTTAAAAGGAAAAAGTCAAGCTTTTCTTCTGGGATCTGACTGTCTTGAGACATGACTTATTCCTGAGTGAACATGGAGCTCCACGTAGAAAATAAAGATATAAAAATCATTTTAAAATACCAGAAATCCTCATCGTTTCAGTGTTTCATTTGATATTGCAGCACCTCAAAATGACCTTTTAAAGTCCAAGCCACCGTTTACCATTTTTGGTTAAAAACTGAACCCTTGACCCAAACCACTAGACGGTCCGTTTTTTGTCACCCTGTAAGTGAAACAAGATCAGGGGTGAATTCCAGGTCCGTCCTCGGCCCATAGCCCTTCGTTTTGCACATTCATGTGAAGAGGTAGTGGTGTCCTGAACTCTGGTTAAGACCGAGGGTAGGGGGAAGTGCAGGCTATCTGCCCCCCCGAAACAGAGATTTTCCAGGGGCACACTAGAAAACAAGTGGTATGATATACCCACAATTCCATGCTAAATGCAGGCAAAATGGGGAGGAAATCGGCAGCCAAAGAAACAAACAAATGTCAGTATTTTTTTGTAAATAAAATATGAAAATCGCTGTTTTCATATTTGTGTTTGAGCAGGGACACAGAAAACCTGCAGGACTGCGGACCTCGTAGGACTGGATTGGGGAACCCTGGTCTACAGTCTGCTCTATGGTAACCCTAGAGAGACTGATATAACACAAAATATTAAAGAACCAGATGGTCCACGGAGGCCGTGCATTTCGGAAAAGAAAATCCCAAAGCGTAAAAACCTGGCCTTCTTACGCAGCACAGTTTCATTTACATTTTACACTGAGAAAATAATCATATTTTGAGGCAGAAAATGAGACAATATTTGGTGTATATATCAAACTACTTCCCATTTGCAAAATAAAATGGTTCCTCTTTTTTTCTAAATAAAATGGTTAAACAGAATACACTAGAAAATGAATTGCTTTGACAAGACAAGATTTAAGCTGGCTACATTCTCCACGAGAAGCGAGAACTTTCTTCTTGTTCTCGGGACCGTGAGAACAAAATTACATCATTTTATTCTCACAAATGTGATTGAGGACGGCTTGTTCTCAACCCCTTGGCCGAGCAGAACTTTCTTCTTGGGGAGCTACGAGAAGTATACTGTGACTGGTCAGACATTTGAGGTGGGCAGGGTTAACACAGACGCTTGAAGCAGAGAGTTGTCACCTCTGCATTTCTGCAGATGCAATGTTGAACAGATAGTTTTAATAAACAGCTGATCAAGGTGGTGAGAAAGTACAAACATGTAACAGGGCTTAAAGCAAATTAAAATCCTGAGCCTGAACTTTTTTCAGACGAGTGGGGTTGTTTAAAGAGAGTTTATTCGCATTCACATTGGAGAATTTGGCCAAAAATAGAGGCGATTTTTTGTGACTGGGGTCTAAATCGTGACATAAAAGCACTGTCTTGCTGCTAGATGCATACATCATCTTCCGCAAGCATAAGCACAAGCATTCTTCTTCCTGTTTTGTTTTTTGCAAGTCCAAGTCATGTCTCCAGTGTTGGCCCAAGTCCACGTTGCAAGTCACTTTCAGCTGTAATCAGTTATCTGTCATGCCATGCCTAGTGTCTGCCTAGAAGACTGAATAATGATATCCAAGGAATTTAAATCCACACTACCCTTTATCTACCAGCATTCTGTAACAGCACTGATCTTTAGTTTAACTGACTACTTTGTCTCTTGGGCAATTTCTTTGCTTTACCATATTAGGAAAACTTGTAGATGAACATGGAAATTTAGTCAGACTATAAATATGCTCCTAACTTATCCAAGAATTTTTAATGTGTACAAAAATCCATTTTTAAAAAAAAAATTTAATGTGGAGAGGAGACTAAGCTGCACCTCAGTGCAGGATCACCACTTGCAGGTTTTAGACGTTTACCTGCTGCAACACTTGATCCACATGACAGTTAGTTATAAAGTTCTGCAGAGGCCTCTCAATGACCCGATGATAGTTTGACTCAGTTATATTGCAGCAGGTAAACATGTAAAGCCTGCAGGACAGATGTCCACAGCTGGTTATCCATCAACGAATGCATGAGAAAAATATATTTTTTTAGGCGTTCCATTTCAACTCGGAAGTCGGAAATTCCCAGTTCCGAGTAGGAAGTTTCAACTGGAACGCCCCCCTGAAGTCGGATTTCCCACTCGGAAAGTCGGACAACTCTCGCAGCTCCGAGTTCAGATTTAAAGATGGCCGCGCCCTGCGTTAGCAGTTTTAGAAGCTCCTGTAATGTTACATTTATTTACACTTCTTACTAATATTTTGTTGCATAAATCAGTCGTACACGTAGTATTGGTTTATACAGATGTAGGTGGAAGCTGCTGTAGTGAAATTCACATTTTTCATGTCGTATATGTGAACTACAACACCAGCTGTGCCAACAACGGCTAATAACAATAGCCTTAGCAAACACGTTGTTTTGCTAGGTTGCTAACTGGTTTTCCGACCAGTGAGCTGGAACGCAAGTTGGTCGGGTGTGACGTCACCCCCCAGTTCCCATTTCCCTGTTCCGATGAAAATGCACTTTGCAGCACACAGCCTGTTCAAGACAATGGAGAGAGACGTGGGTGGAAATGTTCTTTTTGGTATTTAGCGCTTCATCCCCCATTAGTATAAAAAAAATGGACATGCATGTTTGTTTGTTTTATAAATTCCTGCCTGTAGTCCCTTTAAGTAATGCTTATTAGGCTTTTAAGCATAAATAAAGTGTTACCAAAGGGAAAATGTTTACACTTTTACAATAAGGGTCCAAATAACATTCAGTAATGGTTAACTATGGTTAAGTAATGCTTATGAGACACTCACATTATTAAGGGCTATTAGGTCAGGCTTCTAATGTGAATTAATACCTTACTTAACATGAAGGGGTACCTGATAATATACACAGCACAGCATTAGTAAATGATTAACTTAGATATTAATAAATTGCTTATTGATGCCCATCCAGAAAACATACAATGAAGGCTTTGTGGGTGCATTAGTTAGCCGGTACTTAATGCTTATTCACTCCAAATAAACACCACTGGTAAACCATTAGTAGAGACATGATGAAGGGCTTACTAACAAACCAACTAAAATGGTTATTAATGCTGAGTAATGCATACGTAATGGTAACTTATTATATAATTAAACTTATCAAGGCTTAATAATGCATTAAGGAGGTTGGGAAGTAAGCATTTATTAACTGCTAATTAACACATTAACCAATATGCTAACTAATGCAAAGTGATAGTTAAAAAAAGTTGTTTATGTATTATTAAGCAGTTAATCAATGTTTAATAATGCACTAACGTACATTAATTAAGGGACCCTTATTGTAAAGTGTTACCAAAGCTCGTTTTCTCAGGTTTTTGGTCAGAAACAGGCATTTTCGCTGCAACAAACCCCTGTTCTACTGCAGATTACTAAAGAATGGAAAAAGCTAGAAACAAATGTTTTTTTCTGATAAAAGAAGAGTCTAAGCTTTCCTTTGGTACATTCAGTGTTTGTATTGGCATAGCACACAATATTCTGTGGATCTCCAAAATCAGTGAAAATGCTTAAAAATCCAGGCAATATGGAGCGCTCTGCTTGGAAAAGGTCTGGCAGTCAATGAGTTAAAAGCATCACTTGGCCAAAAAACAAAACTACTTTGCATTGTTTGAGAACCTGGTAACGCCACATGGTTGAAGCCAGAGTTGGTAATCCTGTTCAGAAACACTCTTTGTTCTACTGGGTGAAATGGTCCTTCCATTCTGACTGTGTCAATACATCATGTATTCATGAAAAGGAAGGGGAAAGAGTCAGACCTCTGTGAGAGCTGCAGGTCTGTAAAAACTCTTACCAACCCCTGCCATTTGCACCCAAAGCAGGAATTGGTCATTCACATCAGAAAGAAAGAACAAATCGATGCCTTTTCGTCTCTGTCCCTCCCCTCTCACTATCCCCACGTGACCCCCCTGTGCGCCGCTCACTGTAAACCATATAGCTCACGGACTGCTAACTGCTGCTGTGCCGAAAAAACCAAACCAAACTAAAAGAACAGAAAAGGATTAAGTCTCAGGTGCGTTGACGTTTGCAGTGTGGACTTTTTCAACTGCAGAAGGAGTTGGAGGTGAGTGGAGTAAAGCTTTTACAGACGTGGTTCGTCAGCTGTCTACTATCAAGCTAACGAACTATCCACTCGGCTGTTATCGTTAACCTGCTCGTAAAACATCTGCGCACACGTCCCTGCGCTGGTTTCGGGTGGTGTTTTTTTTTAAATGTCGTTTACTCGGACCATTTTTCCAACATTGCCAACACTAGCTTTAAGTTACCAAAAACAATCCCAAAAATCCATCTCTGAAACACAAATCACCTTAAAACCATAAATTCAGTTGGGATGAAAGATGCTGAAACCCCGGCTGAGCCACATGTGTTGCCATGGAGCCGTGCTCTTCCTTCCCTCAGTTCAATTGCTCCATCATAAACTGGGTCACCCAGTCTTCGCCTTGCAATTAATTCATGTGATCTCTAGCTTTCATGGAGGTGACTGACAGCAGTGACTGCAGCGGTGGGGAAGCCTGGCAGAGAAAGATGTTCGTGTCCAAAGGCTTTTCATCGTCTTGTACTCACTCCACATTTCAAACCAGCGAAGAAATAAGTGATTTTTGAGGTGAAAAATCTCTGCTACGTGGTAGTGTGTGTTTGATGTAAGACTACATTCATGGCACATGAACAGGGCTGCGTAAAACCACCAGACAGAAGCAGCTTTACGCCATATTTTCCTGCCTCCTTCCCAACTTGATCAAGTCAGGAGCATCAAAGCTGCACAACAAACTTGCATCACTGACTCATCATGTGTGAGTATTTTTAGCTATGTGGCTGTACCATTTAACAGGTTATTCTCTCCAGCAGCATCGGTCAGATCACATCAGCAACATGTACAGCCAGAGTTTTAATAATAATAATAATAATAATAAATCAGATTTGTATAGCGCTTTTCAAAAAGAACTCAAAGATGCTTTACAGGCAAAATAATAACATAACACGGATATGACAGGAGGGAGAACATGAACGGTTATGAGTGGTATGCAGAGTTAATCAAACAGGTAAGTTTTGAGTGATTGTTTGAAGGTGGCCAGAGAGTCAGAGTTCCTGATATGAAGAGCGATGGCGTTCCAGAGGGCAGGGGCTGCGATGGCGAAGGCACCATCCCCCAAGGTCCAGTGCTTGGATTTAAAAGCGGGTTTTAGAGTTTTACAGGCTGATTTCCATGTGCGTGATCTGTACAGCAGTGATGTTGATAGGTTTTCAATGTAGTGAAAACTACATGAAAAATATCACATGTTATTCCATCAGATAAGATGCAGATCTATCCAGCTAGGAATTTTCTCTCCACAGTAACTGTTTGGGTCAATTTACAATCCCCAAGTTAACTTTATAAAAACTTTATTTGGTTTTGTTGAAGAAAGTCATATGACCCAAGAATAAAAGAAAATAAAAATCCTATGAAGGTCAGAGTTAATATTCTACTAGTCGTTACTACACCATCACTCAGCCTATGAGAGAACTTGAGAATATTAATTACACTAGTTACTGCACTTTGTATTGGTTCAGTAAGAATGTGATTTCACTGAAAATGGTGGTGAAAAAAGTTTGTTTTCAGAGCTACACAACCAGAACTTAGCATCATGCTAATAATGTATCACAACAAGGACTTTTTTTTAATCAATAACCAGCCTTTGTTTTCATTGATTAACTGGATTTATCTGAATTGTACAACCAGCAGGAAAGATGACTTACTTTCTTTTGAGATAAAAAAAGTATCTCCTTACATCCATTTCAACCACGAGCAGACTCTCGGTGTTATGTGCATGTGCAGCTGTATTTGAGTAGATCCAACGGATGAAAAACTTATCCAGCTCCTGGAGTAGCACCTAGCTGCAGCCGGAGCCACTACAAACCACGCCCCATACAACCACGCCCACCGTTGGAGTGAGTGGAACCTAACCCCCAGATCCCACATACTCTGGTCCGCTCCGTTCCGTTCCGCTGTGCACGACGCAGCAAACACGTTGCTGTGTTATTCAATGAGCTGCAGTCCACATGCTCCGTGTGGCTCCGTTGACGTGCGGCTGGATCAATCCCCGCAGCTCAGATCGCACCAAACAGGAGCATGAACATGGACTATATCGGGATTGTCAAAGAAAACACATTGCAAATCCAAACGTAAAATACATGAAAAACCACAATTTGATTAAAAATCACCTCCAGAATTTGAATTTTCCATACCGTACGCGTTTCACATCGGCCTGCAAACATTATAGAGTACAGATCAGGACATTGGTGAACACGTGGTGAACCACTGTGGACCCCTGAGCAAGGTCCTTAACCCCCCACCAACTGCTCCCCGGGCGCTTTAAGTAGCAGCCCACTGCTCTCTGATACTCACAGTACAGAGATGGTGAAATGCAGAGCCCTAATTTCCCCTCGGGGATCATACAAGTATAACAAAAAAAAAAAAATTAATATGAACAAAAATGGAAAACATGAAATTCCCCAGGGTAAAACACCTGTTTGTGTTGATGGTGACATTTAAAAAAAAGGCTGAACTCTGTATTGTGTGCGTTCTCGTGCGGTTCATGTGTGCTGGATTTGCTATTCACTAAATTGTACACATTGATAATTGTGAAAGGCCATTTGATTCGTGCCGTCACAACATGCCTCACGCATGCTCTCCCCGGGCTCCAAGACCTGGCGGGGAGCAGCTGGACGGAGCTGGACGGAGCTGGACGGAGCTGTGTGCATGTAGTGGGCGTTGCACTCCCCAACGAGTTTGCTGCGCAATGCACAGCAGAACAGAACGGTGCGGAGCGGAGGATGTGGAATCTGGGGGTAACCCCAACCCCAACCCTCCCCTAGCCCTAATGACCACCCGCCGAGGCGTAGTACAAACTACGCCCATTTTCACTGCAAACTACGCCCATTTTCACTGCAAACTACGCCCATTTTCATGACACGCCTCTGGGTCTGTGGCTGCAGTTGGGTATACTTGAGCTGCTGGCATCTGCAGTCGCGCATGGTGCTCCAAGCAAACATTTAACTCTAACAGGCCTAATGACGCCCTTTAAACACTAAACCAACAGAAGAAGACGATTTAAAACGGCCTCATAACTGAGGACAGAAAAACATAACTAAAGGTGAGACGCACGCAGTTCCTGCGTTCAGGCACATCTCAAAAACAGCTATTCAGCGTCAGAATGATACAAGAAGAACTACCGAGTCCACGTTGGCTTGGTTACAAAGAAACTATGAAATTTTAGCAGGGCTTTCTAAAATAATAACGTCCTTTGGGAAAAATAATGTTGCTTTAGGTAGTTTCTGTGATTTTAAACAGGAGTTGTTCAGAATGTGTCGTTTTTCATGGGAAAATGTGAGTCCCTGGTACGCATGGATGGTGAGTTTACTGCGTCCTTTCAGATTTTAATGTGTCAGAGGACGTGCACCTATCAACATCACTGGTACAGTATCAGGGGAAGTCCTAAATGTTTCCGTTTGACCATTTACAGATTACTTCATGACCAGAACCAACTTCCAGCTTTCTCTGTGTTGATGATGAGAGCAAACAGAGCTGACCTTCTGTATCTGGGTGTTTGCTGAAAATGGCTAAACGGTACATGGCTAAATGTGAAGAGTTTGTATAAAAGGCAACCAACTACAGGTTTAGTCCCACCTTTGCAGCACGTGTACTGGCCATAAATGGAGATAAACTCTTGCTGGCCACTTCATCAGGTCTGACCTGCCAATAACATGGCAACCAATTTACTGCATCTAGTTGTGTAGATGTGGTAAAGACAACTTGCTGAAGTTCAATCTGAGCATCAGAATGAGGAAGAAAGGGGATTTAATGGTTGTTGGTCTGAGTATTTACTGGGATCTTCACACACAAACATCATCATCGTTATTATTTGTTTTGATGTATATACTGTCCTTTTGCTAATTTTGCACAATATGCATACAATTTTCATTTTTGTTACTCTTTGTAAAAATGAGCATATCTAAAAATCTAAGTTTTGAACAAACTCAAAATAAATCTTGTGTGGTTTGAGAGGACTTTGTACAACTTTTTTACGTTCACAATTTTGAGGGATTCAAGATTCAAGATTAACTTTGTCTCTCAGAAAGAGAAATTTGTATTGGGTTATTCGCCCATGCTGCACAAGTACCTATAATCAATACACAAGCCATAAAAACATAAAAACACATACAACAACAAGTGCCAGAAAGGTTGCTCTCGACAGCACACTCTCCTTCCAGTCTCACATTAACAACATCACCCGGTCCGCCTACTTCCACCTGCGTAACATCTCTCGTCTCTGTCCCTCTCTCACTTCCCAAACCATCGCCATCCATGTTCACAGTCTCATCACCTCTCACATTGACGACTGTCTCCCAGATAAGTCCCTCCAGAAACTGCAGCTCCTCCAAAACTCTGCAGCACGTTTGATCACTCGGACCCCCATTTCTCATCATATCACTCCCATCCTGCAGCAACTCCACTGCCTCCCCATCAAACAAAGAATGATCTTCGAACTCCTCCTCACTACATTCAAGGCCCTCCATAACTTGGCTCCATCTAACATCTCAGATCTCCGTCACGTTAACACCCCTACCCGCTCCCTTCGATCCTCCCACACCTTCCAGCTCTCCGTTCCCCCGGCGCTCATTTAGTCGCTCTGCTCCCCATCTCTGGAATTCCCTCCCTCCTAATCTCCGTACTCTGGACTCCTTCCCTCTTTTCAAATCCAGACTCCAAACTTTCCTGTTCAGTCTTATTCCACCTAGTCCATATGCATCACTCCAGTGTTGGGTTTTTTCATTATTATTCTCTCTTCCTATTTTACTTCCTGTTGTTTTGTTTTCTAAGGTACCTTTAATGGTTGCGCTTTCAAATAAAATGTATAATTATTATTATTATTATTTTTATTTTTTATTATTAAAGGGCAAATGTGGTACTGCCATCACATAGGTATGATGGCAGTACCACATAACCTTGCATAACCTTGGAGTAAGTTTTGATGAGGGAATGTCTCTGGCACATTTTATTTAAAAAAAATATATATATATATATATATATATCAGATGAAGCTTTGACATCTTTGTATTTAGGAAAATAATTGTAAAATAAACTTGCAATCTGTTCGCGGATGACATACAATTGAACTGCTCCTTAGGAAGCTCAGAGGCCCACAAACTGCCTGTCTCAGATAAAGCAGTGGTTGATTGGCAACTGTCATGCACTGAACTCTGAGAAGACAGAGACACCTTTTATTGCTCCTTATAGTACTATTCCCCACATTAAACAGCACTGGGGTGACTTCAGTCCCTCAGCTATATCAAGTTTGCATAACCTTGGAGTAAGTTTTGATGAGGGAATGTCTCTGGCACAGCATTTTATAAAAATATATATCATATATATATATATATCAGGAACTTTTCCTTCAAGTGCAAAACATCTCCAAGGTGAGGCAAATACTTGCATTTGTGTCTTCAAGGTTTGACTTTAAAAACCAGTTCACTTGCCTTTACAAGAAGAAGCTGGTTCACGTACAATTAGTCCAAAACTCTGCTGTGAAGCTCTAGACCTGCACAAACAGGAGAACTCCCATTATTCCACTTCTAAAGTCTCTTCATTGGCTTCCTTTTGCCTCCAGGATTAACTTTAAAATCCTGATTTTTACTTTCAGAGCCCTTCATGAACAGTGCTCCTGAATACAGCACAGGTCTGATCCAGCCCTACACTCTGACATCCTCAGGTCAGAACCTGTTAATGGTTCTTTGGACCTGAGAAGACAGGTCCCGTCTCTGGAATGAAGTCCCTCGGTCTCTTCTCTTTTTGGACTCAGCGGACACTTAAAAGAAGCTAAAGACTCTACTGTTAAAACAGGCTTTTCAGAGCACATAGCTACTCATGTAGTTTTATTTATTTATTTATACATGTATTTTTCTTGATTTTACTGTATTTTTTACTGTGTTGTTAAGATGTGAAGCACTTTGTGACCCCTGTCGGTGAAAGTGCTATATAAATAACTTTACTTACTGACTTGGAGTGTGCTTGATTAACTTTTATTATGATATGTGATATGAGCACACACACCGGAGATTCCCGTGTGTCAATATATCAGAATATTTGAATAAATACAGAATGAGGGCAGTGATGGTCAGTGCATTGAAGAAATGGAGAAAAACTAACAGCTGGGGGAGATATTAACCACAGAGGCATGCATGTCCTGCCAACAACATACACACAGATGCAGCTCCACCCCTTCCTTAGCTGGCCCACCCAGTTCAACCCCAACTGCCCCCACCCCGTTTTAAAGTCTGCTCCTCTGTTTCTGCTGTTAACCCAGCTGATCCAGAACAGCTCAGAGTTTCAGCCAGTGGAGATGCTGATTCTGAGGCCTGTTCACCAGGCTGCTTTCATGATGCTCCAGATGTTTTCTGCTGGTGAAAGGTCTGGTCAGCAAGCGAGCGGGCAGCAATCAGACGGATGGATGGATGGGTGATGGATGGATGGATGGGTGATGGATGGATGTTAATCTGATATGCTGCATATTTTGTACCATGTTAAATGGAAGTTAAAGTGCACAGCACTTGAGTCAAGGCACTTCATGTTTGATTAACGTGATATATAAAAGCCATCAGACTCAGAAATCCCAGTTCAGGTAACACCGCTGCAACATCCACACCTCCCTCTAACTTCTTTTATTTACAAGGTGTTGTCAGAAGCATTAATTCAGCATGTTGCTGTATAAACGGTCACATTCTACATTTCCCTGTGTACATTTTCTCTTTAAACTTGGAAAAGTATGCAATTATTCTGCTGCGATTCTGCTTTCCTTCTTACTCTGTAAAAATGTGCCTGAACTTGTTGTATCCAACTGAGCAATATACGTTACAGATCATGTGGGTGGTAAGACAAGAGCTTCACAAAAGGCAACAATTCAAAACAGTCTGACAGCACACATGGCCTATCGCTCCACTCCTCGGCTGACATTTCTGAATTTCAACAACGTCTATAGAAGCTCCTGCAGAGCGTTTCTTTTCAGTTGTTAATCAAAGTGTCGTCTTTTCAAGTCTTTGACAATGTTTCCGTTTCTTTCCCTCCGTGTTCAGAGGTAATGCCACACATTAAAACCAACATCGCTGCTGATAAGAACACAAAACTTCATCCGAGTCCAAATGACGAACTTATCAAGGGCAAAAAAGGTCACAGGGGGAGCTAACTGAGAAATAAACTAATGTTCAGAAACACAATAATCCCAATTCCACCACAGAAAAGTGATTACACCCGTTTCTGCTCCTGTAGAAACAAAAATCACATCTCTCTAGCCCATCCTGGACTTTTTCACCATCCCTTTTATAAACAACAAACCACAAACATGTCGGCTCCGTCATCCGAACAGTGAAGCTTTCAACATGTCTTCTTTTTTTTTTTTTTTTTTTTTTTACTTGTCCTGTCCAGCATCGAAGCAAGCAGAATGGAAATCTGATTGCTTTATTCTGTTGAACAGTTTTGCTTTATCAAGCGGAGCTTTATGAATATAAGGCTCCACTTGATATCATGTTTATTCATTTTATTTCTTTATTTAAACATTTGTCTATTACACCATTCCATTTCATACTGCTGGGCCTGACAAGGGAGAAATGAAAGTTAACAGAGGTAATGATAGAAAGTGAAACAGAGAGAAAGGAGTAAGGAAGAGGAAGAGAGAGAGGAGAGAAAACATGAATCCACTTCCACAGTTCACTGGTACATCTGTACCGCGATCCCTAAACAACCAAGGTCTCTGTTGGAAAACAAAACAAGCAATCCCCTACAGGAGGACCTGCAGGTGGCTTAAATATCCTCAGATCATACAAACACACACAGAACTACGCAGAGAAGAGGTACAACCTAGTCATCGCAATGGGAAGTAGAGAAGAGGTACAACCTAGTCAGCGCAATGGGAAGTAGAGAAGAGGTACAACCTAGTCAGCGCAATGGGAAGTAGAGAAGAGGTACAACCTAGTCATCGCAATGGGAAGTAGAGAAGAGGTACAACCTAGTCAGCGCAATGGGAAGTAGAGAAGAGGTACAACCTAGTCATCGCAATGAGAAGTAGAGAAGAGGTAAAACCTAGTCATCGCAATGGGAAGTAGAGAAGAGGTACAACCTAGTCATCGCAATGAGAAGTAGAGAAGAGGTACAACCTAGTCATCGCAATTGGAAGTAGAGAAGAGGTACAACCTAGTCAGCGCAATGGGAAGTAGAGAAGAGGTACAACCTAGTCATCGCAATGGGAAGTAGAGAAGAGGTACAACCTAGTCATCGCAATGGGAAGTAGAGAAGAGGTACAACCTAGTCATCGCAATGAGAAGTAGAGAAGAGGTACAACCTAGTCATCGCAATGAGAAGTAGAGAAGAGGTACAACCTAGTCATCGCAATGGGAAGTAGAGAAGAGGTAAAACCTAGTCATCGCAATGGGAAGTAGAGAAGAGGTACAACCTAGTCATCGCAATGAGAAGTAGAGAAGAGGTACAACCTAGTCAGCGCAATGGGAAGTAGAGAAGAGGTACAACCTAGTCATCGCAATGGGAAGCAGTGTCACAGTGTCAACATGCATAATAAAGGGTCTCCGTGGTGATACAGTCATGCAGATGCAGCCTCGTCTCTGCAAGGAGGAGGAAGCCCGCAAGGCTCACGACCCAGGCCCCCAGCAGCCACCCAGAGGCCCAGATCCCAGCTACCCCCCCCCCCCCCCAAAGAGCGGACATGCATCCCCCGAAGGGCGGCAAAAGGCGGCCCCAGCCGGAGCCCCCCGCAGTCTGGGGGCCCAGGCCCCAGCGGACCAAGACCAGCAGCTGCCGACCCCACCGGGCGCCGGGCGTCCCCCGGAGCGGAGACAGCGCCGGGCCCAGGGCCCAAGCGCCCAGGAGCAGCCCCCCCCCCCCCCCCCCCACCCGGGCGGCCCAACTGAAACCCAGGAGGACCGGACCCCCCAGACGACACCCCCCCAGGGCAGGCCAGCCCCCACCCCAACGTCCCTGCCCCACACACCTGACACCAGGGCGCCACCACCTCTACCACCCCCTACCCCGCCACCACGCTCACACACACACTCCCCACACACCTACCCCAACACTAGGGCTGAAAGATATACCGTCACCGCCCCCACATCGAGACACGGGCACCCAAGACATCAATACCGCAAGAGCAACCACACACAAGATACAGATCCCCCCCCGCACCCGCCCCGCATACAAAGCCCCGGAAGCCACAAACAAAACCGCCCCCCCCACCAAAGCGCCCGGCCCCCAACCAACCCGCAGCCACACCGCACCACACCGACACCGAGATGCCCGGCACGAACACCGAGATACGAACCTCCGCCCACACCGCCCAGCCCTACCCAACACCTCCATGTACCCCCCCCCCCCACACACACACATACACCCACCCACTCCGCTCTCCGACCTTACATACCCACACTCACTCCTCCCTCCACCCCCAACACTCTCCTCCCTCTACCGTCCACACCTACCCCCACCTCCTCATACCCTCTAACACACACATGCACTCCCCCCACATAACTGCACCAACCCCTCCCTACCCCCCACACATACGCCCCCACCTCCCTATACCCCCAATACCCCATACAGTCCCCCCCCTTACATGTCCAGCCCCGCCCATCCCTCTGACCTATCACACTCCCGCCCTTCCTTCCTTCAGCCCCTCATGACCATCCCTACTAGACACTCACGAGCAGGCCACTCCTTCCTCCATCCCCCTTTCCTCCAACCACTTACCCACATCTCCTCCCTCTTCCAGCCCAAGTTCCTCCCTCCCACATTTCCTCTTTCACACTCTCATTCATTATTCTCACATACCCACCTCTCTCTTGCCCATGCCCCCGTGCCTCCTGAGTGGTAGCTCGGGCCGGGGAAGGAGCCGCGAGCTCCAAGCCCCCAGCACCCACCACCACCACCACCACCCCCATCCCCCACCCCCGGACGCAGTAGGCCAGGCATCCCCCAGGCCAGCAGATCCCCCGCAATGCAGCCAGCTTTAACCACTGGCGCGTGAAGCAGCCACTGTTCCCCCCTCCCCCCAGTAGCGCCCGGGAGACCGGGGTATGAAAGGACCCTGTCCCCCCCCACCCCCTGCTCATGACTGTGTGTGTAAGATGTCTGTTGTTTGCAGTTAAAACTGAGGGGCAGTGCCAAGTCATGCCGGGAGTGGGGTCGCGTAGGGGGCATGACCCCCCAACCGGCCCCAACATGTCTTCAACGTCCCGGCTTAGCACGAGGAAACAGAGCCCTTCTGCTGGAACCAGCTGCTCCATCTCACCGTGCCCGAAGGGGTTTCTTACCTCAAAAACATGCAAACATGCGCAGCTAAAATGCATTAAAAGTTATTCTCACACGTCAGCTCTCTGATAGCTGACCTTTCTGCCTGCAGTACAGGTAAAGCCCTCTGCATGGAGATGGCCTAGTGGCCTGAAGGTCGTCACCTGAAGAATCACGGCGAGATGTGAAGTCTATACGGTCATGAGGATTATAATAAAATAATAATAACTGCCCTGAGATCTACGTTGTGAAGGTTTAGAGGTTCACATATTTGTGTTGCCTTTCTCTGATAGTGACTGTACAAATGATAAATATGATCTCTTTCCATACTGATCTGATAACAAAACAGCATGTTTGGAGAGATAAACACAATATCCTAAAGCAAGTGATTTTTTTTAAGTGTTTGCTTTTGATTCAGTATTTTCACTTCCATTTTCTCAATGTTTAATTTACAAAACTCACAAAAAGTTAGGGATATTAAGTTTAGCCACCATTGTTGTTAGCTTTGCTTTCAACAAGTTGTTTGAGATGGAGGAATTACCACATCATAATTCCAGTTAAATGTCCAACATTCATGATATAATATCAATAAGGTGTGAACATTTGACATTTTCCTTAAATTATAACTGAAAGTTGAATATCCCTAACTTTTTGTGAGTGTAATTTCATTTCATTTAAAGTTTTACGTGGATTTTTAATCTAAATTAGGATTTATTTGACAAAATTGAACATTTAACTTGGATATACTTAGATTTATTTTCTAATTCATTTGCTCATTTTTACACCAAACTATTTTTTTAACAAAATGAATTTCTGCCTATTCAAATATCATCTGTATGTTTGAAATGTAAAACAAATTTCTGATTGAAAAAAATGTTTCATCCACAAACTGGAGGTCTACCGTGCTTTCTTCTGCTTTGCTACATGTGCTCCTTTCAATGCCATCACCCATCACTTCATGCCTGTAGACCAGGGGTCCTCAGTCCTGGTCCTGGAGGGCCATCGTCCTGCAGGTTTTAGAAGTTTCCCCGATACACTGTTTCAATGTCGAATCAGCATGTTGAAAACGTACAGTGGTGTAAAAATTCAGGTTCTCAAGTCATTCTCTACAGTATATGAGGCTGTGTTTTCCTGAATCATTATCTGCTGAAAAAAACAAACAAACCAACAGAGCCCAGATCATCATCCCTCCACCACCACGCTTGACAGCTGGCATTGTGCTGGTGGTCCCCTCTTTTCATTGGCCGGTCATGAACTCTAACATTTACTGTGCTAAATATCTGACATGTCTGGAGAGTCTGACATGTAGCGCTGGGGTTTTCTGGGCATTGCATGATCTGACCTCGGGCTGAACTTGCTCTGAGGTTTGGCAGCTATCGTGTAAAACCACCAAACTAAGAGGATGTGTTTTCCTTTTAACGGGTCTGTTTCATAACATTTCTCCCACTTTGCTTGAAGTTCATCAGCAAATTACAGTTGAACCAGAGAGCTGAGTTTCTAGCAGCTGTTAGACGAGCTCGGTGTTGTAGATCAAGCCAGTGTTGAACATTTCTCCACCTGACAACAACATCAGCTCACACAACCACATATGATGTGTGTGGACTCATTTAACTTTGGTAGGTAACTGTAATTTATTACATTTTCAAGTTATTGAAGGACAAAAAGCCTCTCTCAAAAACTGCCACATAAAAAAAAAATCATATTTGTTCCACTTTTGTTTAAATCTTTCAAACAATCTAATTCCTAATCAACAATATCATATCAGATCATATCACATAATGTAATGTAATACATTTTGGCTGGCTGGGGATTTCATTAAAGATTGGTCTTAAATATACTACAAACAAGTACAAAACTTCCGCAAAGTGCAAGCGCTGTCCCGATTCTCAGAACGTTAAGAAGAGGGGCAAGTTTGAGGGCTGGATCGCCCTCAATATTGAGATTCTCCGACACCACCCTTGTGAGTAAGGACTACCCAGAATGCAGCTGCAAAGAAGGCGAGCTACAAATCTGAAGTATTTTCTTTGTTAATGGAGATATAAATATTAAGAAAACCATTGTATTATCTTAGTTTATGCCCATGTTTTGGATTAGTTGCCTCATTGTTGCATAACATTTGTTTTCATTACACTGAAATAAATGATTCTGTCTGTAGTTAAAGTTCCTTAAATCTAACATGTAGCTTTTACTTAAATAAAATGTTAATAAGAAGTTCCTAATTATTTTATGTAAAACCTTACAAATCAGTATTTACCTAATTAATTCATGTTGAGGTAACATGAAGGAATCAAGTTCAAATAACTGGTGTATGATGTATAACTGACGGCCCTGCGACAGACTGGTGACCTGTCCAGGGTGTACCCCGCCTCTCGCCTGTTAATAGCTGGGATAGACTCCAGCAACCCCCGCGACCCTGAACTGGATAAGCGGTACAGAAAATGACTGACTGTATAATTGAGATGTAGCGTTATGTTCAAACGCTATTGCAAGATTACAACGCTTTTTCAGCATAAAGCAATTGAGTTGTTTAAAGTAAATATACTTTCTGTAGTTGACTTTAACAGGATGTATTAGGGTTAATGAAACTTATTTTTTATGGCAAGTCCAAAATGGTAATTTTTCTTGGTGCTAATGTAGTTGTTTTATCCAGACAAAAGCCCATATAACCTGCTTGTGCCGATAATGGTATAAGACGACCGGGCTTATGTCTCCCGTAGCCGCAGAGTGATGGTTCTGTTTCATTCATGACTGCCAGTGGCAGTAAACAAAGTGGCAGGTCGCAGGTCGAGTCCTGATGACAACAAAGTCAGTCAGGTGACGTGTAGGCCCAAGTGTATCCATCTGCGGCTTGCAACCAAGGGGGATGTCCTATAGTGGGTGTGTCGTATCGTGGGCGTGTTGCACAGTGGGTGGGTCTTGTTGGGTTTAGGGGAAGGGTCAGAAGTAGGGTTAGATTTTACCGTGCTCTCATAGGTCTGGTGGGCGTGTTGTCAAGTGACGTCACTCGACGACACGCCCACTTTACAACACGCCTCTGTCTTGCGAGCTGCAGATAGACCCTATAGCCCCGCTGACTGGCAGTCATCCAGGAATTCACAGAACCACAGTTACCTACGTAACCTTCATTATAGCTGGTGTTTACCTTTCAATAAGCCGTGGTATAAAGTGACAGATTACTTATATACTTATTTACTTATTTACTTATATCAACTATTTGTTTGATAACTCTAACAGAAAGAATACAGTAATTGACAGACAGTCCACAACAATTTAAAAAACATGGACCTGATGGAGCCGTCAATGATGCTGCGTTTGTGGCCGATGATTAAACAGAGAGGGTTAACAGTGCAAATAAATGTAAATAAATGTAAATGATTCTTCCTCTTCTTCTTATGAATTGACAGACTGAACGCCGCTTTGGCGTAATGCTGAAGACGTATCTGCATTGAAGGAGTGTCCCATCTCTAAGTCACAAAATAACCCTTAGCACTTGGTTTTGAGGGTTACTAATATTGAGGGTTGAGCTTGAAGGTTAAGATAGGAATTGGAATTAGCCCTTAGTCCAGAGTGCTGCTGACCCTCACAGGCTGACTTCACAACTGTCTTAATGTGAAGCTGAAATTCAGGTCTGAGTCCTGGACTACTCCTAGATTTCTGGCTTTGTTTTAGCCTTTAGGTTGTAAAACAGAAATTATTGTATGTTCTGCATAAAGCAGCACTAAAGAATAAATTAATCTCTTGTTTGATGATGGGATTAATTTAGGATTAATCTTTTGACAGCTCTATAAAAAAAGACTAAAAGTTACATAATATTTAAATTTTTTTCAACTTTTCCCTCATATTGTTTCTTCAACTTTAGTCTTGATTAAAAAGGCCAAATACTTATCAACATGATTTAAACCTTTTCACAGCCAGTCTGAGCATATTATTTCCTTTTCCATGAAAACAGTGACATTATGTCGAACTGTTAAAGGGTTAAAATTCCAGTTATCACAGATGTAGTACTGATGATCAGGACTGCAGTTCATAGACTGAATTCAGCAAGAAAAGAGGGAAAAACTAAATGGAAATTCTTTCTATAGCAGTTTTTGGGAGAGGACATTTTGTCCTCTAATGAGCTGAAAGGGCAGTAAATTTGTCCCCCATGTCCCGTTGATTAGAGACACACCTGAAAGAGCATAGGAGTCTATAATGACCCACAAGTGTTATAAAAAATAATACTGCTTGCTGTTGTGGTCATGGCAGGAGCTTTTACTTCCTTGAAGCTGCAGGACGCACGTGTCACTGCATGATCCATTCAGGAAGCATGATCTGGAACATCAGCTCATCTGCACATGTGCAGAAAGGAATACTTCCAGATCGCAGGTAATTCTGCTGGTTTAAGGAAAATAATGTCCTGAAAATAGTGACTTCCATCCTTAAAAAAAAACAGATGGAGGAATGAATGTTATTGATTTTGAGGTGATGAAGGTTGTAATCCCTATTGCCTATTGGATATTGGAAATCTTATACAAACATGATTTTTACTCTATATAATATGATTATTTGGAGTAACAGTTTTTAAATAAGAGAAGATCATTATATATAAGGACTGGGAGGAAAAAGGAGTTTGGGCCATCAAATACTTAATGGATAAAAATTGTGACATTTTAGATTTCAAAGATTTTAAGAGCAAATTCAGTTTAGACGTCCACAGAAACAGTTTCTGTCTAGTCCAGGCAGCTTCTGTGTTAAATCTGATTAAAGCAATGTTACAGTATTCTGATAGCTCCTGTGTTTCCAACTCTCTGGACTGATAAACACAACTTTATGGTTTCCAGTTGCAACAACAATACAATACAATAATACCTGTGTGTGGTAATCTGACATCTTAACCAGCAAATTTAAGGGAATAAAATCATATCTCAACAGAAATTTCATTCCACAAACAATCTTTGAAAAAGAGGGAAGGGTTAGGGGGAAGCTAAACCATACACTATTTTCATTTTTATAAAAATCATTTCTATAAAAAGTTCATCCTTCCATCTGTTACTATTTTTTATTAAGGATGGAAGTTATCAATTTCAGGACATTATTTTCCTAAATCCAGCAGTTTCAGCGGCGACCTGGAAGTATTCCTTCCCGCACATGTGCAGATGAGCTGACGTTACAGATTGTGCTTCCTGAACAGATCGTGCAGTGACAGCACGTTGCCAACGATGACATCATCACCCTGCACCAACAGAGAAACTGCATCTGTCCAGAATCTGCAACCTCCCCCATATCGCTGCCTCTCAGAGCCTGCATCCAGAAGTGTGAATGCACGTCCTCTGAATGGACTAAAGGCTTCAAGGCTGGTGCACATGCACACGCATGCATGTGCACACACGCGTGCATGCACACACACACATACGGTGCCAACCAAATCATGCTAGCACAACCCTCCTGGCAAACGTTCAGTAAACAGGCCTCATCCTGCACACAGACATGCATGCGCACACACAGTGTGCGTGCATGCGTGTGTGTGTGCACTCTTCTTTGCTGGAGTTGACTTGGCTATGTTCATACATCAGTGACACAAACACACGTGCACACACACGTGCACAGAAGTCCTTATTGCCTGTTGGTGTGTATTTGTGTGTGTGTGCATGCATGAGCCTTTGGCTGAAGCAGTGAATTAGAGAGAAAGGTGGAGGAGGAAGGAGAGGAAGGGGGGGGTCAGGCTACACAGTCTTTTCGGCAACTCTCGCCAGAGCCACGGTTGCCATGACGACAGGGCGAGCGGAAGCAGAGCCTCCCTCGACATATCCTATTAGGGCGAGCGAGCAAGTGGGAGTGAACGAGTGCAGGAAGAAGAAAAAGAGAGTGAAAGGGAAAGCAGAGGAAAAGAGAGATGTGTGTTTGTGTGGAGGTGAAGAAGCATCACAAACTTCTCCAACTTCCTCCTGAGGACTGACCTCTGACCCCGTTCTGTCACACAGCGGTTAGCCTGCCTGAACAGCCACCTTCTCAACCTTCCTCCTCTCCTCTCCTCTCCTCTCCTCTCCTCTCCTCCTCTCCTCTCCTCTCCTCTCCTCTCCTCTCCTCTCCTCTCCTCTCCTCTCCTCCTCTCCTGTCCTCCTCTCCTCTCCTCCTCTCCTCTCCTCTCCTCTCCTCCTCTCCTGTCCTCCTCTCCTCTCCTCCCTCCTCTCCTCTCCTCTCCTCTCCTCTCCTCTCATCTCATCTCATCTCATCTCATCTCATCTCATCTCCTCTCCTCTCCTCTCCTCTCCTCTCCTCTCCTCTCCTCTCCTCTCCTCTCCTCTCCTCCTCTCCTGTCCTCCTCTCCTCTCCTCCTCTCCTCTCCTCTCCTCTCCTCTCCTCCTCTCCTCTCCTCTCCTCTCCTCTCCCTCCTCCTCCTCTCCTCTCCTCTCCTCTCCTCTCCTCTCCTCTCCTCTCCTGTCCTCCTCTCCTCTCCTCCTCTCCTCTCCTCTCCTCTCCTCTCCTCTCCTCTCCTCCTCCTCTCCTCTCCTCTCCCTCCTCTCCTCTCCTCTCCTCTCCTCTCCTCTCCTCTCCTCTCCTCTCCTCTCCTCTCCTCCTCTCCTCTCCTCTCCTCCTCCTCTCCTCTCCTCTCCTCTCCTCTCCTCTCCTCTCCTCTCGTCTGATCTGCAGCGCTGCATCCGGGTTTCCTCACCACTCGGAGTCTTTCTCAGTGTAAAATGAGCTGGCACCTGTCTGTCAGACAGACATCTGCAGCAGAGACGGTAGTTTCCTGATGATACGTCATGTTCATGACCGTCAGCCCTACAGAGCTCCTGAGTGCTGGTATCACAACCTTTAACTCAGATTCAACCAAGCAGCCATGTGAGAGAGTAATATGAGCAGAACCCGACAACCTGCTTAAAGGGCTTTGATGTCATTATATAATGATGCTAATACAGATCAATAATTAAGAACAAGGAGCAGATGAGTTTCAGAAAGACGCAGCACAGCTGATGATAGCGTTCATCATCTTCACGTTTGCTTGGATTATTTACGTGGCCCTCACATCGTCTCCTGCTGAAGCGAGTGGATCTGGATGACAGCTCATTGTTTGTGTGTCTGTTACATATGTTGGTCTCCCAGAGAAGAACCAACAGGTCTGGACACAGCCTGCTTTTGACGGCTCTGCCTGCTTGTTCGTCTGGAGTTTAGCAGTTTTACTTGATCTCATGCTTGCAGTTTCATCCTGGGGGGGGGATTTATACGTCAGAGCTGAGCAAACACCGGAACGTTCTGTTGCCGAGACTTTATCTCTGAACAGGAAGGGACCACTCCCCTCTGGTGGAGACTGCCTCAGAGGTGTGGTCAGCACACACATATGAACACACACCCTCTGCTTAATGATCCCTTACGCAACACTACCCCACCCTGCCCCCACCCATCACTAACCCATACACCACACACACACAGACACGGTCGCATGTGAACAGAATTCTCTGAAGTTTTAGAACCAATTAAACTCATCTTTGCAGGCTATCCCAAAGTCGGCTCCTGTAATCAGCAGATAAATGATGATGATGATGACTGAAATGAGTGGTAAAGAAAGCTAATGATAAACAAACCAGACAAAACTCAGTTTTACTGATCATCAGCATCTATGCAGCCCAGAACAACCACCAATATGCCTGAATCCAGCCTTAAACCCAAGATTAACCTATAGAAGACTTACTTTTCAAGTGTGTGTGTGCGTGTGTGCGTGTGTGTGTGTGTGTGTGTGTGTGTGTGGGGGGGGGGGGGGGGGGGGCAAAGCTGACTGACCATGAAAAGGAACTTTGAAACTCGCTCTGGACATTCACATGGCCTTATCAGGGCACAACGGATCATACAATACCCCAGAAACCCCAGAAAAGTAAAAATTGATGTCATGGCACCTTTAAACCCAAGATTAACCTATAGAAGACTCAGTTTATGCCTGAGTCCAGCCTTAAACCCAATGTTAAGCCATAAAAGACTCACTTTATGCCTGAACTAAGCCTTAAACCCAATGTTAACCCATAGATGACCCACTTTATGCTGGTCCCGTTGATAAACCCCATTCCAAGCAACACTGACCCTGAACACGTGACCCAGTGGCAGGAATCCTACCCAGCGCTGCAAAAATCCCACTGAAAAACGCACAACTGAAAGATTTTTCTTCCAGTTATCAGCTGAGAATGTAAGAACATGCAGTTTCCTGCCCTACATGCTACTTCCCTCATTCCCTGCTGGAGCAGCCAGTGCTGCCCATACCTCATTCTCACATCTGCCCTCCAGGTTAGGAAGAAAGAAAGCTTTCAGATGGTGCCCAGCACATGCAGGGTCATCTGAGTCAAGTCAAAAATAATCATAGTGTCATGCAGCAAACCAGAGGGCCATGTGAAATGATGGACACACCCTCTATAAACACCTTCACTGTTAGGTTGGACTGAAGATGGAATGGTTCCAGGACGAGAAGAAGACGAACACAGAGTTAAAACGACATCATCATCATCATCATTATCATCATCACAATATCAACTGCAAGCGAATGAAGAAAGTATTAATAATACAATCTTCATAAAGATGTGGAGAACCACAAAAATTAGAATCATTAGCAGCTGATACTGCTGATCAATGCACTGATTAACTGCATTGATCTTCTCTGCAGTATTCAGCTGCATGTCAACAACACAATGCCAAGCAGGAAAGATATTAGCAAGAAGAGAGGAAGAAAAGTTATTAACAGCTGGAAAATATTCAACACAAGCAATAATCTTCCCAGCATCTGACGTCCTAGCGGGTTCAAGCCCAAGCTAAGAGGGACAGCAAAAAGCCAACATCTCCATCTCCGACTCTCCAGCCACAGCCAGCATACCGAAGGTTGAAGCTCAGGACAGTCCAGCTCAAAACAGACTGAGGATTATGAAAGATTATTATATTATCTTTGTTATTAGCGTTTCTGATCATCTCCTGACCCAACTTCCAGAATCACCATTTCACTCCCTCCTTCCTCCTCCTCTTCAGTGGGTGCGGCCCATCCTCCATTCTCACTAATGAGAATCTAACAGCTTCTAAAATCTGGACTTGTTTGGTTTCATTGATGTTTTCATCCAACACACATAGGTGTAAAATTTTGGCCCTCCAGGGCCGTTGCTGCAGGTTTTTGTTGTTACCCTGCTCCAGCACCCTTGACTGGAATCACTGAGTCATTGCATTGGTCAAGCTGTTGGATCCAGTAGATGTGAGTCAGGTTCCAGCGATCCATTTCCCAGTAACAGAATTCTTAGTCTTTAAACCATGAAGACTTGATGCAGCCACTATGAACTCTAGTGTCTGTGTGTCCTCAGGTCCTGATGGGTTTCCATGAGGTCATAAACACTGTTTTTCTGACAGCAGATATCCCAAAAGAAAAAACAAAACAAAAAAAAACTATTTCCATGGATTATATAAAACAGAAGATTTAAAGGTTGAATATGGAATATGGAAAGAACAGCGACATCACGTGTGTCTCGGTTGTAGTTGCAACGGCAGAAAAACAACTCCAGCCGCTGGGATGCCAGAATCTGCTGATACACAAGTGACCAACAGTCTGCAACATGTCCAACAGTCTGCAACATGTCCAACAGTCTGCAGCATGTCCAACAGTCTGCAGCATGTCCAACAGTCTGCAGCACGTCCAACAGTCTGCAGCATGTCCAACAGTCTGCAGCACGTCCAACAGTCTGCAGCATGTCCAACAGTCTGCAGCATGTCCAACAGTCTGCAGCATGTCCAACAAGTAACGCAGAGGAGTTTATAACTGACAGCTAACGTTAGCCATGTTTGCAAACAAGCTAGCTTACCGATCCAGGAGAAAAGTCGCCATTTCCGTGTTTTACTCCGTGGAAAACGTTTATGTGGGTCCATTTAGTGAAGTCTTCACCTAAATTTACTCCAGGTTTTGCTCTTCTCAGGTCACTCCTCCTCAGAAACAGATAACATCTCCAGGGCTCTGAAGAAGCTGCTTCACTCGTCGTCTCCACGGTTTTCCCCTGTACAAGCCTGACTATGACCGAAATATTGTGTCCACACACAGAGATCGTATTTGGAAACCTGCAATGGCGGCGTGTATCGGCTTATAGACGTAAATAAAATGCCATTATTGAACCCGTAAAAATTTATTTTATAATTATTTTTAGGCTAAATATCATTTTTCTGGGAAACGTTGTACTTTCATTCTGTACACCCCCAAACGGCCTGTGGAGGTATTATTTTTGAAAAAATATAGCTTTTAATAAAAATGTTCCATATTCAACCTTTAATTTGAATACAACTAATTTCATGATCGTGGTGATTCAACTTTATTTCTTGCTACTCGTTCACATAAAAACAATGAAAGCACCTGGAAAAGCAAACCTGGACCTCAACACAATGTCAAAGAAGGAATGATTTAATCTATTTTTGCTCTGGGGAGACAGGTAATGCCAAATACACACATCCTGTCCTCTCACAGTTGTAGTTCTAGAGCTGTCTGAACCAGTCAAGTCAGCATAGACACCGAGCAGGAAAACGGTTTCCGCTTCAGCCTGAAAACCATCCAGCACCAGATGTTGGAGAAAGATGACCAAAACCTCCCACAGCTTTTAACCATTTTCACCCTTGTTGCCGTGGCAATGGTGCGAAACAGTGGTGATGACTGGCTAACATGCATGAACTACAGAACGTATAACAGATCATAGGTAATTCGCCTTGTCAATGATCCTCTGCTCCACATTCCCAAACTTATGCTACTTTGAAAATCAATATTAACCCTTAAAACTCCACTAATCCATCAGCACCCCCAAGTGATACTACTTCTATCATCTCCTGTGTCTCAGGAGGGGTGGTGTGCAACTCTGTGATGGATAGTTTACCCTTCAGCAGATCTACGGAAGTTTTCCAGCATTAATACCCGTCCAGGAGTTTTACAGTCCAGCCACTAAATGTGGTGTTAATTCAGATACTCTATCTGGTAAATCCACAATAATCCATGATAACACCATTATTTATCCCATCTTCATCATAAAATCATCACTATCACTACTATGTTGCTAAGAGACCTCTATTTAGATCTGGACATGATGATGAAGACACTTCCTGTCCAACTTTCCACCAATCAGAGAGATTAAATTGACGGTAACGTCCAATCAGGAGCAGCCAAAGATCAACAAGTGAGCAGAAAGTTCTATGTGTGTCTGAAAAGAAGAAAATAATGGTCCTCTATGGCTGGAATAAAGAAAAAAGAGCTTTGTGATGCAGCTAAGGTGAGGTTGGATAGAAGGTAAATAGCAGAAATAACTGGAGCTGAGGAAACATGGAAACACGGAAATAGTTTCTGTTGTGTTTGTTTCAATGCCTGAAAGCCAAAATGGAGAGATGATATGCAGATGAGAAAAGGCTTCACTGTTGATCTGGTGGTGTTTCTACAGAGTTCTGGTAGGAATAAGTTTTGGTTCTGGTTGGTCTTCATGGTGCTATATCTGTTGATACATTCATTTAAATCATTTTAGCCATAATCTGACAACTGGGGCTGAACTGAAACATGATGTCTGGATGCTGACTGGGATTAAAAGGGTTAAACTTCTACATGTAGTTTTAAGTGATTCATAATTTACGGGTTAATATCCAGAAATCATGGGAAGTCTGTCAAGTTTGCGCTGACGAACCTGAATGATCTTCATGGCTGCTACTATTAACTTCTCCTTCGGCAGAGTGGTTAGTGCGCAAGACTATTACACAGGAGACTGGAGATCGATCCCTGTCCGGGCTCTTCTTATGTCCTGTCGCCCTCGGACATTTAATTCCCCCTTCATATCAAATTTTAATCATATTGGCTTTATAGGATTCAAACAAGCAGCATTATTTATGCTGCACAGGTGAGCTGAAACTATAAAAACCTTTCAAATAAATAAAAAGGGCCATAAGCAAACTTGTATGTTAAATCAACTTTTCATCAAAGTTTTCTCACTATCATATTCCTCTACCAGTGATCATCATGATATGATGCACCACACCAAAAAGGTGTTCTGTGGTCTGCACACAGTCGTACTGACACGGTGTTTCCTCCACAGTTCCACAGCGCCACTTCTGGAGCAGACCTCTGTTCCATCATTCACCGCCACAACAGCTTGCTGTCACTCAGCAGACATTTGAGTGATAGCATCTGGGATTCCTGTGACGGCCAAATAAAATGATTTTGTGAGGCTCCACCTCACAAACAAGCACCTCCACTTCAGTTTCCGCAAAATTGCATTTTATTGTCTTTTCGGTCACTACGATTAAGCTTTAAATGCCTCCGATCAGCTGGCTCATTTATATGCAGAAACATCCATGAAGTACTTTGCATTGACCATTTATGGAAGAATGTGGGCGTGTAGGGGGCGGAGCTAAATTCACCTGCACAAACTTCCAGGAGGAGTCTGATCTATAAAGGGGAAATTGCTTGAATCTGTGCGTACGCGCAGTTTTATCTGAATATTTTTTGCGTACGCAAACTTTTGGTTTTGGGCGTACGTACACTTTTAGTAAAGATGCTACACACAGTTTTATAAATGAGACCCCAGATCTTTTACCAGTCATTTTAAAGACAACCTCATCAGGAGTGGTGGCAGCTGTAGCAACACCTGTCTGCACCCACATCTCCTGCCCCACCCCCTCACATCAATCAACAGATCACCGCCATCCTCACCGTGCACTCCATCTCCTCCGGCTCTGGCTTGATCTGTACAGAGGGCATGTTTCGTTCGCCCTCCACCTCCGTCTCCTCTTGCTTGTCTTCCTCCTTCACCCCCACAGCCTGGATGGCCACCTCCTTGGGCTCGTCCTTGCCTGACTTCTCCTGCTCCTTGTGCGGTGGTCGAGGCCCGGTCGCCAGCTCCCCCTTCTTCTTCTCCTCCTCTTCCTGGACAGCAGGTGGCGGCGGTGATGAGGACGGTGGCAGCGACAGCTGCCGGGTCGGGGGGCTCTGCTTGGCCGGGCTCCTCTGCTTCTTCCGGGCACTGACGGCGCTCTTCTTCTGCTTTGGAGTCGACTGGCACTGAGGAAGAGAAGAGGAGCTGAAGGTTAGAAGAAGGAAGCTGGCTGAGCACACATGGAAGAGGAGGAAGGTAGGAGGGATAAGGTGATAAGGGGGGCTTGTGAAGAGTAAAACAAGGGGGGGTGGGGAGAAAGAGTAGAGAACAACAGGAGGAGGGGGAAGGGGTGAGAACAAGGTAAAAGACCTAAAGTTTGGGGCTAAAAGGAATTTGTTGAAGAATATGAAAGAAGAAGAGAATGAAAAAGTTTGCTGAGAGAGAAAATAGCTCCATGAACGAAAAGCTAAAGTTTTGAGAAAGAAAAGAGTAAACGGTTGCAAGCTTTACCTCCAAAAGTCTAGAAAGACTCAATAGCTCAGTCTCCTCAAAAGAGACAGAAAATGAAAAAGAAAGACATAGACAGAGCAGGGAGAGAGACAAAGGCCTGATCCTGAGGCTTCCAGAGAGGGAATGAGTTCGAAAGAGAAACAAGAGAGAGAGCAGGGAGGAGTAGCCGTGAACTGACCCCTCCCTCCCTTTCAGTGGCAGGCAGGCAGACACACCCTTTTCTGGAAGCCAGCAGCACACACACATGCATGCAGAGCAAGCGGGAGTGCCAAGGCAGCACACACATTTCCAGCAGAGCACACACCCCAGCTCTGTCTCAGTTTTCTGCCATGTCCTCTTCCTTCTCACTCCAGTGACCTATCAGAGGATCGTCCACTTAAACTGCACTAACTTCTGCAGAACGTACAATGCAGCAAAAAGAAAAAAGAAGAAAAGAAACAATACAAAAAATCCCATAATAATAGTACTTATGAAAGTAGACCTGAGTTTTTACCCCCTGTGCTTCCCTCGTCCTGTTGAGTGGATGGAAAGATCTTCAGCTGGGATATTGACACATTTATGATATCTCTGTGCTCTTTTAACAGATATTTTCTTTTTCTCTGTCAGAATATTGTAGTGTCTGCATATCTTTGCTCGCTGATCCTGATCCTGTCACTCTGATCATTTCTTCAGAAGTTCATTTAATAAACTTGTGAAATTGCGGAGGAGCATTTTATTGAATATCTTGAAAAGTTAAGGTGAATGTGCATATTGAATGTAACTTTGAAAGTTCTGCATGCTGTGTTCAGAGAGTACAGCGATGTGGTGATTTTTCGGATGTTTGGAGTGATTCCAGTGGTTTACTGGTCATCCCGTTGGCCTGTGACCCGCATGATTTACCACATGATCAATGAGACCCAATCATTGCATTCATGTAGATTCTGGCCCAGTCAGCTTGCAGCTATATTTCTCAATAATCACCACCGTGAAGTCCAGACAAGTTATCACAACTGTTGCATCATGGGTAATTCAGAGCAGAGTCAAGTTATCCCAACTGCTGTAAGCATGAAGTGGGTAGCATTGTCCATGTCACCCCAGACTTTGTGCTGAAACAGACTCCACGATAATCAGGTTCATCTTCATGTCTTTGGTGTCTGGAGATCTCAGCAAATTGATTCCTGGTGTCAAATGTGTTGTGTCCATTACTTTGCCTGAGTAAATAACAGTAAGACTGGAGAAATGCGACCCCCCCTTTCTCCTCCCCCCAATTTGAAAGAGGATGACACCACACTAACTGTTGCTCACTGACATGATAAGTGTCGGCATTTTTCAGCCTTTATGCGAACTGATCGGAACTGAACAGTAAGCACTTGCAAAAAAAAAAAAAAAGAAAAAGAAAAAAAGAAAAAAAAAAGAAAAAGGTAAAGAAGATTTCCAAAGCATCTTCTTCTGTAATGAACTAAGTCTTCATGGTGTATTTGGTCAGATTCACTCCCTTTCATTACTGAAAACATGCTCATAATAGAACCACATATAATCCACATCTTTTTCCAGCTGGGTGTCGAGGTTGACAGTCCTGTCCAGGAAAGGTCCACTCTGGCCCTCATAGATCGAGATGATGCCGAACATCAAGCTACAGATGGCATGATGGTGTTTTAATACAGTTTCTACTAAACAAATAAAGTCCCAAATGCAGATTCTGGTCAACAATAATGATAATACATTACATAATATATCTAGGGAGTGGTAGCCTCATGGTTGCAGAACTTGGCTTTGTTATAGACAGCCAGGGGACTCGACCTCTGGTTGTCTGGCACTCAGGGTAAATCCATGTGGGCCTTTGAGCAAGGTCCTCCACCAACTGCTCCCTGGGTGCCATCACACAGCAGCCCCCCCTCCCCCGTCTCTTTACACATGGCTTACATGCAGAGCTGCGCCAAAATCATTCATCATTATTATTTTCTGTTTGAAGCAGAAAATACCAACATTTAAAAGAAAGTTTTGTTTTATATCTGTGAGTTCAGTGAGACAGTCTTTAAAGTGCCAGTGGCATGAAATTACCGGCGACTTTTGGTCCCTTTTTAGTCAGACTCTTAGTACCTCAATACTGTATGAAAGGATCATTAGCCGGAACTCAGTCTTGTCATAGAATAGCAGGCGCTACTAGTTAGCACTACTGTTAGCACTGCCGTACAATGACCGAGGTTCAGTGGGCGGGACCAGAAGGCACGCTTGTCACCATGTGCTTCTGTTGTCATGGTGCTCTCATGGAGAGGAGGCGGAGTGATACGGAGATACCTGGAGACATTCGCCCGTACACTCAGCAGTAACCTGCAGACACGCACCTCCCCCCACACTCATGTTGGAGTTAAAAAAAAAAAGAGTTGCTGTGTTCTGTTGAACATCAGGTTGAAGAAGTTCGTATTGAGTCTCTGTGGATCTATACAGGACTTACAGCGGTCACGGATTCACCAACCTGACACAGACGCTGATGCAGCGTGAGTATGAATCCAGTTTAAGAAGAAAACAGCATCATATTCCAGCAACACGTTTCCCTGAATTATTTACTTCACCCATGACCTGAATTCAGATACTAGTTCATACTAAAGATATATTACACTAGTTCTGCTCATTAGATCTGTCTTCGTCTGACCGGAGCAGTACAGAAACAATGATGATGATGATGAGGAAGTCCTGATTGCAAACCCGAGTCCGCAGCCAAACACGCACGCACGACGGGAAGAATTATAAACTGAAATCATCACAAACATCAGTATCCCTCAGAGATAAAAGACACGAACATGATGAGAAACGTTTATTACAAACTTCGTGTTTCTTGGTGGGGGGGCTGGAAGCCGTTCTAACCTCCTGAGGAGGAGACGGAGCTGCAGGGAGATTTTCTGATAGTTCGGTCGGCACATTCCTGCAGAAATGAAATCGTCCACAAGCTTTTCAGTGGGGAGGACAAAAAGATTGATGCTGTCCTTCGTACACCAGGTACAGAGCAGTTCTGATGCCAACGGGACGCCATGATGTCGGTTTGTTGTCATAGGTCTGGGAGGGAGGGACTTGGACAGTATAGTTCGGGGGAGGGAGGTAATTGGCTGGAAGTCATGACGTCACAAGCTGCACGAGGAGTAAAATAGGCCGAACTGCCAATCAGCCCATTTGTGAATGCTAACTTCACCATATAGGCAGACACACCCAGGGACAAAGGAAACGCAAATCTATCATTTAACCCCTTTGGGGACATAGGTAGGCTGGGGAAACTAAAATAAATGATCAAAAACCTCAAAAAATGCAAATTTCATGCCAAGGGCACTTTAAAGTGAAGACACTGAGCATGAGGAATGGTTTCTAACAGGGTGGCCTCATGTTATAGCCTGACATGTAGAATGGTGCACAGAAAGGTTAGCATAAAAATACCATCATTAGCTTTCCTGTGTGTCCTACCATCTGGACATGAACCAGAACAAAACAATCAAAGGCCACAGTCATTGTGTTTAATAAATCTTGGAGTCAGCCTTAAAAAGTGACGTGCGTTGACTTTCCTGGTATTACTGCTGAATGTTTGCATTGATGCCTTTTTGTCTGGTGTGTGAAAGCAGGCAGACTCTAAGCCCAGGCGGCCAGCATGCTGCAGGCTGGCATGTGACCCAGCCAAGCGGATTCCACAGCGAGGTGGGGCTTCAGCTAATCAGCCTGGGTGTGGCTGTTAGCACCACCCCTCCCACACAGATGCAGAGGACACACATGGTCTCCCAGTCCCCATTGTGAGGGGACAGAGCCCCCTCTGTGTCCCTAAACAAAGGTAAATGCAGCTTGATGTGTTACCTTCCCCCCAACCAGCAACACACACACACAGAGTTGTGAGTTTAATCAAAATCTCTCCTTAAAAGTTTATTATCTTTTAACAGAGAGCAAGAACTATAGAGGAATGCGCAGCAGTGTTGGGGCAACATTAACTGTGTGTGCTGTTCCTGCAGGTAGGAAGCTCTGTTAACTGGAAGTATAGGAAAGCCTAATACATATGAATTAAACATGTTGCTGGAGGTAAAGACAGCGTTAACTGAAGTCTCAAAGATTTTCTTTCAGGCCAATTGTTTTCAATCCACTGCTCTTCTCCTGTTTAGTGTGGAGATTGGCTACTTCTCACCTGCTATTCAAGTTGCATTTTACATACAGAAGGTGAATGAGTGAAACACGAACCCCCACAGAGTCCTGACAGACGTCAGGTTATCTGTAAACTCATTTAAAACAGAAAAGGTGCATAGCAACAGGCTGTCGAGCATAAGCAGCACGCATCTTTAGGCCAGATTTTCTCATCTCAAATGGTAAGATGCTTGAAACATAAATTTTACAAGCAAATATGAAGTTTAAAAGAATTAAAAATAATTTACCACTCAATCAAATTTTGTATTTCCCAGTAGAGCTTTAAGTTGAGAAAATCCAGCCTTTAGGTGAAGTAGAGCTTAAAGGTGGTATAGAACAGAGGTTCTTAATCTCCCAAAGTGAACCATGGGTCATTCCTTTTCAAACTTGAATATTTGCTCGTGTAAACCGACGTCGGAATATCTCCATTGAAAGGAGCATTAAACTTTAATCGATCTGCAAGGACTGCTGGTCTTTTGGGTCGCCTCCAGGGAGTACTATCTACGATCAGACAGTAGTGGTGGGCAGATAAATACATACAGATGTGTGAAAAAGTTTTTGCCCCCCCCCCCCTTCCTGATTTCTTACTTTTTTTGCATGTTTGTCACACTTAAATGTTTCAGATCATCAAACAAATTTAAATGTGGGACAAAGATAACACGAGTAAATAGAAAATGCAGTTTTTAAATGAAGATTTTTATTTTTAAGGGGGGGGGGGGGGGGGGGGTCCAAACTTAAATGGCCCTGTGTGAAAAAGTGATTGCCCCCAAAACTTAATAACTGTTTGGGCCACCCTTAGCAGCAACAACTGCAATCAAGCGTTTGTGATAACTGGCAGTGAGTCTTCTACAGCGCTGTGGAGGAATTTTGTTCCACTCATCTTTGCAGAATTGTTGTAATTCAGCCACATTGGAGGCTTTTCCAGCATGAACCGCCTTTTTAAGGTCATGCCACAGCATCTCAATGGGATTCAGGTGGGGGCTTTGACTAGGCCACTCCAAAGTCTTCATGTTGTTGTTCTTAAGCCATTCAGAGGTGGACTTGCTGGTGTGTTCTGGATCATTGTTCTGCTGCAGAACCCAAGTGCGCTTCAGCTTGAGGTCACCAACAGATGGCCGGACGTTCTCCTTCAGGATTTTTTGGTAGAAGCAGAGTTCATGGTTCCATTTACCACAGCAAGTCTTCCAGGTCCTGAAGCAGCAAAACAGCCCCAGACCATCACACTACCACCACCATGTTTTACTGTTGCTATGATGTTCCTTTTCTGAAATGCCGTGTTACTTTTACGCCAGATGTAATGGGACCTCCACCTTCCAGAAAGTTCCACTTTTGTCTCGTCAGTCCACAGAGTATTTTCCCAAAAGTCTTGGGGATCATCAAGATGCTTTCTGGCTAAACTGAGACGAGCCTTTATGTTCTTTTTGCTCAGCAGTGGTTTTGGTCTTGGAACTCTGCCATGCAGCCATTTTTGCCCCCCAGTCTCTTTCTGATGGGGGAGTCATGAACACTGACCTTCATTGAGGCAAGTGAGGCCTGCAGTTCTTGGATGTTCTGGGGTCTTTTGTGACCTCTTGGATGAGTCGTCGCTGTGCTCTTGGGGTCATTTTGGTCGGCCGGCCCCTCCTGGGAAGGTTCACCACTGTTCCATGTTTTCACCATTTGTGGATAATGGTTCTCACTGTGGTTCTCTGGAGTCCCAAAGCTTTAGAAATGGCTTTGGAACCTTTTCCAGACTGATAGATCTCAATTACTTTGTTTCTCATTTTTTACTGATTTTTTTGGGGATCACAACACTATGTCTAGCTTTTGAGGATCTTTTGGTCTACTAAACTTCGTCAGGCAGGTCCTATTTGAGTGATTTCTGGATTGAGGACAGGTGTGGCAGTAATCCAACTTTGGTTTGGCTAGAGAAATTGAACTCAGCTTTCCAAAGATGTGATGAACCACAGTTAATTTATGATTTAACAGGGGGAGGGCAATCACTTTTTCATGCAGGACCATGGAGGTTTGGATCCCTCCCCCCCACTAATAAAAATCTTCATTCAAAAACTGAATTTTGTGTTTACTTGTGTTACCTTTGACTCACATTAAAATTTGTTTGATGATCTGAAACATTTAAGTGTGACAAACATGCAAAAAAGAAATCAGGAAGGGGGCAAAAACTTTTTCACACAGTTGTATATCAATAACATTGACACCTACGTGAGTATTGCTATCAATCGATGCTTAGATCAACTGATGCTTACATGTAATGCTTCACTATCAGACCTAACATATCAGAATCCTCATAAATATGGAGGAAAAGGTGTTTCTTGATGAATCAGATTTGCTGTTATGACAGTGAATTGAATGACTCTGCTCACACATGTAAACAGTTATTCTTCATCTTTAATTAATCTTAACCCAAGCTTTGATGGCACCGCTTTCAACCATATGACATTACATCGGGTCTAAGTGGTCCCTACCTAACCAATCACTCAAGGAGATATCTCTGCTGGAAAGCCCCCCCACCCCCCTCCGAGCTACAGAGACTGCATACAGACTTCAAATCAGTTCAGAGTATAGTGGTTTGGAAGGTTATTCGCTGTAACCAAAGTTAAGATTGGCAAATAATTCTTGATCACACACCTCCAGGTGGAGGGTCACGGGTAAAACATGTGAGCGGTGAGATTCTAAGTCAATTCCATAGACTGCAAACACAACGGAGCAAACACTGGGAATCTTCAGCAAAACCAACTTGATCCACATCTGCTCCCAAACAAGGCAGAAGGGGGCGGGGGCGGGGGCGGGGGGCAGGAGTTATGTGTGTGAAGAGCAGCACTAACGAGGAGTGATAGTGAGACTGTGTGGAAGTGCATGCGCATGTTGTGTGCATAAATGAGGACTGACAAGATGCCTATGTGTATGTGTGCCTCCCCCCAGAGAAGGGGTCCCACTGTGGCGTTCCAGGATTAAAAAAAAGGGTGGGGTGGGTGTGACCCTGTCAGTCTCTGATCCTACCACAGGAAGTAGGGGTGGGGGTAGAGAGGGTTGAAGTGGACTGGAAAACAGAGAGGCAAATTTTCTTCTCAGGCTGTGGAATGATTCTGAGCCAAGGAAGCAGCAGCAGAGACATGCTAACCGCCATCTTCATCCAAGCAACAAACTGGGACCCAGCGTCACTACAGTTTTAAAACCACATACAGCTTAAGTGAATAACACTCATCATCTCATTGCAATTCAATGTACACCCCGTGACCCCCCCTCCCAACAACACAGCAGCTTCTTCCAGCAGGACAATGCACCCAGCCATGCTGTTCTTCAGAGAATCAAACCCCTGGGCCTAACGCATCCCAACAGGGTTTTTACACTATTTTAAAAGTAAAATGTAATGCTTTTTAAGACCTTTTTAAAAACTCACCAAATAAAATTCAAAGGTAGAGTCTGAAGTTTCCCCCCTGAAAATAAACATTAGACTCGTGCAAGTGAAATCTGTCTCAAACCATGCCTTTGGGCCTCTACTCACGTGCAGTGGTGTGTTTGAATGCAACTCCCTCTCCCCCTGCTTGTAATTCACTCTTTCGTTTTGTTATGGTTGGGACATTTCTGGATGGATATTCCTGTTTATTTAACCAGCCAATGACAGAGCTAAGGGCATGACGCTGTGTGGGAATAAACTCATGATTGGAGCAGACGCCAGTCACTCAAACTCTCGAAGGAAAAAAAAGAAAGAAAGAAAGAAAACGGCGGATACACTGAAGAAAAGGTGCTTTATGTGCTGAACATAGTGCACGTTGGAAAAACAGGGTTAATATTGGTTTGGCTTTGACCCGCTTCTGAGCTCTGAAGGAGTCGTTGAAGCTGAATAGGCTGAAAAACAAGGTGGCCATTAGCCCTTAGAGGGAGGGGCGCTCAGTTTCAATACTGTTGTTTGCAAACAGAAACGGTGAGGGGACTTCGAACTAGGGGCGTCCCCGACTAAGAATTTTCATAGTCGAACCTGATTCGTCAGATCATGTCATTCGCCGACGAATGGTCGAATCATGTTTTTTTTTTTCCCCTTCTTGATTCATGATCGTCTTTTCCTGCTCCAGAGAAAGAGCTGGAACACCTCATTAAATAAATTCAAATGTTTTTTATTTGTTGTTTTTTTGTCAGTTTGTTATGTTTGTTTTTTTCCTTAACAATTTAAAGTCAGGAAAGAAAATTAAAAGGGTGTTGACAGTCTGTGCGCGCTCCGCTGCGCACAGTCCAAATGTCAAACATATACAGAGGAATTACGATAGAATACCCTTCACTGAATAAATCAATCAATTACACAACAATAAAAAAATAGACTCATAACGAAGTACAAAGTTATATCCATGTAAAACGGAAAGTAAAAGTTAGAATCTGCGCAGCAGAAAGCCTCCTTGCTTCGTTAACAATAAAGCCGACAGGAGAATCTGCTCTGGATGGAGGAGTGGAGGTGGAGGGAACGTGCAGAACATCACAGCCATGATTATTCCACAACTTGCTGGAATAGTGCAGCATCTTCTCCTGGCATCTCCACCGTTCAGGAGCCGCTCCACATGTGCGCTCAACAGCTGACGCAGCGAGACGGCGGTCCAGTTCAGGACAAAGATAAAAGTGCTGCTCTGAGTCTGATATCAGCCGCAGGTTCATGATTCAGGACTTTATGGTTCTTAAAAACGCGTTCTTTCCTGATATAATCTGAATAATCCTCCAGCAGCACCAGCTATCCATCTTCAGCATTACGCACGGGAGTACTGTAGACGCGTGTTCATGTCTGTCAGACTGTTTCCACCTTGACAGACTGATGCTGTAAATTAGTGGAAATAACTACATCGATGATGATGATGTGACAGGTGAGGGTCCTTCATCATGTCTCTGGCTACTTGGTCATAGAGACGTCGCTTTGTCTGAGTGCTCAGCGCGTGCGACTCAGTCGGCAGACTGCGGTTTGAACCCGCCTGCCCGGCGCAGCTTGCTTTATGCCACACTGATAGTAACAGAATTATTCGGCTGCTAACAGACCTGTAACATGAATTATTTAAAGGACAAATGAATATTGTGTAAAAATCAAACATTCAGCACCTCCTACTGCAGGATGGTATGATTTTTGCTTGGTAACCAAATGCTGTGACTATTCGACTTATAGAGACTGGCAGTCGAAGCTCAGTTCTGGAGACGAATCGTCGACTATTTGGGGACACCCCTACTTCGGACTCTACCTTTATGACCCCCGAATGAGGGGTTTAGCGATTCGGTTAACAACGATTCAATTCATACAACGATTCATGGTTTCTGATTTGATTCATGAATGATATTAGTTTGTTTAGATTTGATTTTGTTGTTGTTAGCCCATCTGGTACCTGATCAGAAGTGCTGCTCGTTTAGGAATAATGATAAGAGAAGCTAATGTTGTCTTATGAGTCAGAGTACAGACCTGAATTATGGATTTCAGCAGTGTGTTGTTTTTTGTCAGGCACTTCGTTGGTCAGCCGGTCAGCTGAGGCTGAGCGGAGACCGGGAGGCGGCGGTGAAGAACCACAGACGCGTCTCTTAAGGTTACACGTTTATTACAATATAACTGGCAAACTACGGCAGACGACTGTGTCGTCAATCCTGTACGTGTCTCAGCGGTCAGTAACGAAGTTCGGCCTGGTCAGCTGTCTGTCGTCTTCCGGACCCACACCCCCTTCCTGTTTTCCCTCATGCTTAAAAAGGTCCCCCTGTGTCAAAACCCCTCCCCTCCTGTCTGATATGCAGTCTCCTGTCTGTGAATGACACGTCAGCCCATCTTGAAATCAGGTTCATAACTTGTCACGTCGCCCTAACTTTATCAGTCGTCCTTGTCCTTGCCATAACTTTAACAGTATACATCGATTGAGTCCGACTGTCTGCCACCACAATACGATTCAATCCAGTGACTTGAAATCAAATCAGAAACCATGAATCATGATATGAATCAAATCATTGTATAACCGAATTGTTACACCCCTACCCAAAATGTTATAATGATTTCTTTTGAATACTTAACTTTTTGCCTCCTACAATGGAAATCAAGACTTTACATTTCCCATTGGTCATCAATAAGGTGCCATATTTAAACTATGCTAAAAGAATTTTTAGGAGAGGCCTTTTTTCCCACTCTCCCATCTCCCATCATGGGAGAGCGAAAAAAAGTTTAGTTTGGTTTTCAAATAAAAGTCTACAAACAGGTCGGGGGTGAAAAAGGTGAGAAGGATACAACCCATCTAGGGGGATCCGGGGGCATGCTCCCCCCTAAAAAAAGAATAATTTGAGGGGGAAAGCGTTCATTAACTCTTTAACAGTCACCCACCCATAGTTACAGCATGACAGTGTTGATATGACACGTTCATGTGACAGCTACATGCTGTGACGTCACCACACATTTCAAAACTGATTGTTGAAGAAAAACCCACTGAGAACAGGAAAGGGTTAAAAAGCTCTGATCAGAACGGTTTCATTCAGGAGCTGCGGTGAATATTCTCACAGTTAAGATCTCAGATAACTGCTGACATTACTCCAAGGTATTTGTAGTTCTCCACCACCTCCACCTCCTCTTCCAGGATGTAGACAGGACTATGCTGCTTATTCTTGCTCCTCCTGAAGTCAACAATCATCTCTTTAGTCTTGCTGGTATTTAAGATGAGCTGATTGTTACCATTTCACAAACTGACTGACCAGTTCCCTGTACTCGGCTTCTTGTCCATCACTGATACACCCCACAACTGCAGAGTCATCAGAGTATTTCTGCAGATGACAGGATCAGAGTTGTACTGGAAGTCTGAGGTGTACAGTGTAAAGAGGAATGGTGAGAGTACAGTTCCTTGTGGTGCTCCAGTGCTGCTGACCACCATCTCAGACACACAACCTTTCAGTCTCACAAACTGTGGTCTGTTTGTTAGGTAGTCGTAAATCCAGGTGGTTGTGGAGGATCCACCTGGAAGTTATGGAGCTTCTGACATAGCAAAGCAGCTGAATAGTATTAAAGGCACTTGAAAAATCAAAGAACATGACCCTCAAAGTGCTGCCTGACTGGTCCAGATGAGAGTGGGCTATCTGAAGCAGGAAGATGATGATTAACCCCAAGCCCATTACGATATGCGAACTGTAATGGGTCCTGAAAGGTATTCACTTGCTTGTTGAGGTGAGCCAGTAAGAGTCTCTCCAAGACTTTCATGATGTGAAAGATGCACTCGGACGTCAGCACCTACAGCCAGGTGTAGGTGCTTTACACCTACAGCTGTAAAACAACTCTCATTGACACGAAGGATGTGACACTAATTTAATCAAACACATACACAATATTAGATGCTTCATGGTGGGGCGCTGTGCTTTCCCATCAGCATTAAACACACCGGCTGAAAGTTGAATACATACAGCTAAATTTATGGTAAATTTAGGACATTTTAAGACCTTAATTTCCAGGATTTAAATGTAAGGACCCACGGCAACCCTGCCCAAGAGGATCCTCAGAAAGCACCACGTCCACCCCACTAGATCTGAAGCTGTAAAAAGCAAGACACAAGAACTCAGGTGTGTGGAGACCAGGACAACACCATCCAAAGCCAAACAGCTGTGGACGTGCTCGTTCCCTCGCCAGAAGCCAGGACTTTCTTCCTGTACGGCTTGTTCTCGACCCCTTTGCCAAGCAGAACTTTCTTCTCATGGAGCTCCGAGAAGTATTGTGTGATTGGTCGGACATTTGAGGTGGGTGGGGTTAACATGGAGACGCTTGAAGCAGAGTTGTTCGTTCTTATTTCTACAGATTCGAGGTTGAACAAATCACTTTAATAAACAGCTGACTGAGGTGGTGAGAAAATACAAAAATGTAAACAACACACAAAAACCACCATGTTCACAACCCCATCCTCCCATGAAGCAAGTTTGTTCCCATGTAAATGTTCTAGATCCGCCACTGGAAGTGTGTTTGTTACTTGGTGCAGTGTGGTCGGGTAGCATCTGAAAAAGTTACAGAAAAAAAAACAGGGGCTTAATTCACACATGATGCTAACCCATTCAGCTGCTGCCAGACGAATGGAAAGCTGCGCATGCGTGAAGAGGCTTTTGACCGTAGCATGTCACAGGCTGTTCATTAGACTTAACAAAATTGTGTCAACTTGTGAAAAAAGGTGGAAAATTCCATATTTCCTGTCAGCTGTCTTCAACGTTTGTTCAGCAAATGCAAAAGCTAAATCAAATGAGTCTTTCAATTGACCAAAGAAGTTAAAAAAGTCAAGTCCAGTCACATTTATTTCCAGAGCACATTTAAAAACAACCTCAGTTCACCAAAGTGCTGTACAGAATAAAAGAATAAATCAGAAATAAAAAACAGAATAAAAACACAAGCACATAAACCAAAAATACAAAAATCTTAAATAGAAATATAAATGTGACACTGTGGGTGAAAGGCCAGTGAAAACAAATGAGCTTTCAGCAGTGATTTAAAATGATCAACACACTGTGCAGATCTGATGGTGGGGGGCAGGCTGTTCCAAAGCCGAGGAGCAGCAACAGAGAAAGCCCCATCACCTCCACCTTTCACACAGTTTCTAGGGACTGTCAAGAGTATCCAAAAAAGGATAAAAAATGATCATTTCAGGCCTAAGTTATCATTTACAAAAAAACAAGACAACTTTTGTTGATAACTGTCATTTTAGATAATAGTTTACAATGGAGTTGTCCTGCAGTCGTCCAATAGATCTGTCTCTAGGCTTGAAACAGGCCAATATCAACATTTTTAAATCTATTTTCAACCAGTAAAGGCTGACTTGAGCGTGAGCTGAATGCTCTGCTGCATCCTTGTACAATCCCACACATTCACATTCAGTCTGTCATGGCTAAAATGGCGAGATCTGATGAGAATTAGTCATTTTTCAAAGTTTTTGAAGATTTTTTTTTTGATATACTATTGAGATCCCGGAGGGGAAATTAGGGCTCTGCATTTCACCATCTCTGTACTGAGTACCAGAGAGCAGTGGGCTGCTACTTAAAGCGCCCCAGGAGCAGTTGGTGGGGGATGAGGACCTTGCTCAGGGGTCCACAGTGGTTTTTGCCCGAGTGGCGTGACGGGGACTTGAGCCCGGATCCTCCGCGCCAAGGCCCGCGACATTGCCACTAGGCTGTCCACTCCCCCCACTCCTCTCCTTTCTGAGTCCTGGTTCTGGTTACAAGCCTTGAACGTGCATTTAACCCCTTACAACCTCAGGCTCGGTTTGAAAAACCCCCTAAGACCTGAGGATTTGACTTAAAGCTGGCCCTTTCAACCTTCAATGCCTCAGCCTTTAAAGAGACAAGGAACAGAAAATAAAAATAAAAAAGTTAAACCCCCTACCCCTGTAAATGATTGGGTTAAATAAGTGTTTAGGACAACTAACAGAAAAGAGAAAATATCTTTTATTTTCACTTGTCTGCAGGATTAATAAAGCAGACTTGATGGAGACTCACTGTAAAAAATGCCCCCTCCCAAACATTTGCTGGAGCTATGAGAGAAAAAGTTGAAGACATACAGTTAGCAGCCGGCTAAGCTGTGTGCGATTGTCTGTGTGCGTACGAAGGCTTTATTGGCTTTGATAAAGGCAATTTTCTCACTCATGTCACCGTCTGACAGCTGAAGACTCACAGTTGTCTTGAGTACAGTATTTCAGTAAGTTGATGGCAGAATCAATGGAAGAGGGTCCACTGGTTGTTTCTGGCCACTTGCCTGCACGTAGCCAATTATGCAAATGAGGTGATGCCATAATTTTGCGACTTCTGGCGACGTTTTGGGCAGCCAATATTTGCTTTCCTTACGGAGGAGTTGGCATCACTGGTTTCCAGAGAGCTTGTGGATGCATCAAACACAGCAAACGGAGCAGTTTGACCACAGACTGTGGAAGGCCTTGTTGCTCATGTGAGACCAGCGATACGAACAACTCAGAAGATGACAACAACAGAAATGGCACAAACAAAATACAGGTACATCTATGGGCATAGAGACAGGAGAGCCGTGATCTCTGCACTGCCCTCTAGTGGATGTACTGACTAACAACTGAAGCACACATAGGGAGAATGAGGAATATGTTGGTGACATAAGGCACGATTGACACAGAGGTACCTATTTAATAAGGATGGCCATTTACAGCCTCTGGGGGTCTAGTGTAGGCATGTAACCACATGAACATTTCACATCACGATTATTGTGACTAAAATGAACATGATCATCGTTATCAGATATTGTTGAAATGTCCTCAAAATGTTCAAAAGGTACTTATACACACACACTACAATCATTTAACCAAAACAAATAAAATAAACACAGTGGACTTTTTGGGCAGAAACATTCAAATAACATGTAGACAGCAGACAGACAAATGTGCATTAAAGGGGGGCGTCTGGCACATGGTGCAAATTGTAAATAAGAACCAAGAACACATTTCTTTGCATTCAGCGCTTAAAACTTGCTCTAGTTTAACGGATTTCAGAAAAAGAAAGAAAACATTCACTGTTTCATAACCATAAAGTAAAAATCAAATGTGTATATAAAATAGAGGTGGACCGATAGTGGATTTTAAAAGGCCGATATAATAACGACAGTTAGGAGCAGGAAAAAGCAGATAACCGATTAATCGGCCGATCCCCCCCCCCCCCCCCCCCCCCAAGCTAAAAAAAAATTTAATGTTGTATATATATATATATATATATATATATATATATATATATATATATATATATATAAAACGAAAAAATAAATAAATAAATACATTTTCCTCCCAGCATCCTAAAATATCCAAAATACATCCAGACTTCAGGCTTTAAGAGGGGGAAACTCTCCCGAGCTCTCCATGCAGAGCTTTTCTCCTCATTGTATGAATGCTTCTTGCATGAGGCCCAAACAAATTCGTTCTTAAATGGTTCATACGAGTGATTTAGGAGAAAATGCCGCATTCACTAATTTTTCTCATATTTCTAATTTTCTGTCAGGCACGAACAAATTTCACGACTCCTCCAGACTAGACGTAGGAGTCTTGCGCAATCAGTCTGCTGTTATCCAAACCTGGTTTTTCAATAAAGGACTGTATTAATCGTTACTTAGAAGCTATTGTGTATTTTAAAATCCAATATAAATTCGACTACTTATGTAGGCTATCACTCTGCAATTATAAATTACATTTTCTTGCACAAAATGAGCAACTATGGGACATTTCACTTGCAGCCGGCATGTCGGTGAGGGGACCATGGTTTAAGTGGTCGTCATTTCATCAATAGAAAGTGCAGTCAGTGAGCTGCATGCGAGATCAAGCTGCTATAAAACTGAAATAACATCTAAAACAGAAAATTATGCAAAGTTCAGAAAGGAGGTTCAGCAACAGTCGCTGCAACTCTTCTAATGGTCAGACATGCAGTTCATGACGCCTCGGCTTCTTTATTACATAAAATGTGGAATGTTTGGGTCTGAATTTGTTAGAGTTTTACGTTTTTATGTGCTTTGTTTGAGAGAGATGGAGAGGCTGATGAAGGATGACAGACATGGTCCAGCTACACGGCGGCTTTTTTATCCAGCTGGGATGCACAGTACGTGTGCATGTGTAGGTATTAGAAGGAGATTTTGCAGAATGCTGCAAGAGTGCCTGCGCTGTTTTGGTTGATGGAAACTCATATTAAACATTTCCATCATATATCGCACCTCCATCAGTAGGCTAGCTTTCAAAGACTGTGTTGCTTTTTGATAGACATCTTTTTGATACCATTTTCAGATCAAATAGGTTTTATTTTTGCTTCTGTAACAGTGCAACCAGCAGAAACGGCATTTCCAGCTCTGATTTATTCTCCACTGCTCGGCTTTTACCTCCTTCAACTCTGCTGCTCAGATCTCAGTCAGCAGAACCTCCATCTCTGAATTTGTAACTTTCTCTCCTCTGTCTTCAATGCCATTTTTCTGAATGAACACCTGACAAGCGTGGGAAGTCGTGTCCTTATATGGAACTGTCGGGACGGTAATTATGCAGATTTGCAATTCTCATGAACGCACGCTCACTTACGCACAGGCGGATTTCATCATGTTTATGAGGATCATTTACGCAGTTTCCTGAAGTTGAGAACGTTTATTGAATCTGATGTGGCGCAGTTGTAGGAGCCCACGGTCGGAGAGAAAGTAAGAGAAAGTTACAAAAAAAGACAAACATGTTGCATGAGGCCCACTGTTCTGTTACAAAATCTTGCGGTATTTTGTGAAATCTCACAACATTTAGTAACAAAACAATATCTTGCAAGATTTCATTAGTAAAATAGATCGATACCGGGTTTTTCAAATATAGATATGTTATTGGCATATGAAATAAATGAAATATTGCAATATTTAAGAGTGTGGATATTTTTCCCACCCTTATTAAGTAATCAGGTGACCCCTTTGTAGTCAGTTGAGGTGCAGCCAGGTCATGAAAAAATAAAGCAAAAAATTTGCACAACTAATACCGCGATATAACGATGTGTGTAACTATCAATGACTTTTTCACACAGGACCATGGAGGTTTGGATTTTTTTCCTCCTTTACTAATAAAAATCTTCATTCAAAAACTGCATTTTCTGTTTACTTGTGTTATCTTTGACTCACATTAAAATTCGTTTGATGATCTGAAACATTTAAGTGTGACTAACATGCAAAAAAGTAAGAAATTAGGAAGGGTGTGAATACTTTTTCACACAGTTGTAAGTGTCAGGAGCAGGGAAACCAGCATGCGCCCTGCTTTCTTGCTGCTTCCACCAGAGGCCACAGCCGGCTTCTTTCCATCCTGTCAGCGTGTCAAACCCTCCTTGAGCATCAGCTTCCTCTCTTTAAGGATTTCATCCTCACGGGAGACCTTCCAGATTTTGTTTCTGAAATTTCTTATAGTGAATTGGATGATGATGGGGTGATGTGCATTGTTTTGGGGCACCCCTACCCTGTGCTGACAAGAAAGCCGATTTTCTCCTGATCCTTCGGTACGAGTGTTGCAAAGAGCTTCATGATGTTGACTCATTTGTTTTCTTCCACCATCTCTTTCATCCCGTACAGACGTAAGTTCCAGCGCCTGCTGTACTTCTCTGCATCATCGCTTCTCTGAATTTCTTTGGAGACATGTTCTGATAACTCTTTCACCTGCTTCTTGTTCTTTTGGTCTAGGATTTCCACCCCCTTTTAACTGGTCACAAACTGCAGTAATAGCATCGGTGTTTCCAGACAGCTTTTGCTCAAGAGAGACGACGCGGTTGGTTAATGTCATCACTGCTTTCAGGATGTCTTCATTCGAGGTTCCTTTGACTTCTCTTTTATGGTAGTTTTTTCGGATCCAGTCTCTTTATTGGCATTACCGGTAACAGTGTGAACAAACCGTCAAAGTTATTCATGTCTTGATCAGTCAAAGAAGTAGCTTCTTTGCTCTTAGGTGATCTTTTCCCCATGCTGATTTATGCTAATACAGCTAAGCTAAAGGTAGTTCTCTTCTTGCCTTTCCTTCTTTTTAAAGATTATGCTATTCTCTTTTTGTTGACTTGCAGTGTTCTTTATTCTCCGCGGTGGGTCCGCGGTAGTATTCTCTGGTTTAAATAGTCTTTTTTGACGTGGTACAGTTTATAGTATCGGAGCTCCTCACATTCCAACCATGCTGGCCGCCATCTTGAGTCGACCCCCCACAAACATAGCAGCCTCCATGTGCTTTGTCGGCAACACGTGACATCACTCACAGCGCGCAGCATAGAAATCCACTGAATAGATCTCTACCTACAGATCAGGCCATGGATTGGCTCATTTTTACCGATCCCTGGTCTAGGATTTTTTTCTATATCGGAACCTGATCCCGATCTGAAGATCGGATTGGTCCATCCCTATGTTTTAGATCATTAAAATCTGAAATGGTAATACTAACCGTCAGGAATAATGTTGCGGTTAATCTTTTTATCGGTTGTTGTTGCATGGTCGAGAGTATCACTGGCTGTCTGACAACTTTTGATTTTGCAAATATATTTTAGCTTTTATACAGTTTATGAGCCCCGTTTGGTAAAATTCATGTCAGTGTGATTTTACACTTGTTTATTTTGACAAACTGTTTTAACACACTGCACCTAAAATCACACAAAAACATAAAATTCAAGTTAAATAATGGATTTTTGTGTTAAACCACAAACATTTTAACAAACCATTTTTAGAACTTGAAGGAGGCAGGAATTTTGAAAAACAAAAACAAATATGCATGTCCATTTTTTTTAATACTAATGGGTGATGAAGCGCTAAATACCAAAAATAACGTTTCCACCCACGTTTCTCTCCGTTGCCTTGAACAGGCTGTGTGCTGCAATTTCCGCTGCAATTCGGTGTCCAAATTTCCCGCGCTGCCCTGGGGACGTGACGTCAAATGATCCACATCCGCAGTTGAGATACAGGAAGAAGACGGTCGCGGAAAATTCAAACACACATCAGCAAACGATCCAGATCAACTGAAAGACACTAAAAAGTGGAACTACGGAGAAAAAGGTGAGTAAACAACATTATAGCTTCAGTTTGTGCACGTTGGCGTGACGGCTTTCCCTGGCGCGAGTTTCGTTTCTTAATCTTGCCTCAAGTCCCTTTAATATTTGTTGACTTCAACGTATACATCAAAATGTAGACAATATCTCAGGTAGTTTTGTATCTAAGTACAAAATGATTATGTGTCACGTAATTTAAATAATTTAAATTATTTCCAAAAAATAGTCCCTGTCCACCACAGGACAGGGAGGACATCCCAGCTCTGGCTTTTCAGGTTATTAGTCCTTCTGTCCACCAGGACGCAGCACTTCAATCTGCCTTCGGTGTATTCTGGTTGCTGTCACTCCCACAACTTCTCCTCTTCCTCAGCAACCACATGCATCACGTTACCAGTAATTATTTGGTGAATGTGGTGCATTTTTCCTCCAAATGGAAAAGTGTCACATTTTGTTTTGTTTTTTTTCCTTTTCTTATAACTGCTGTTTTTACTGTTTCTTCATGCACCAAACGTGGTTGCATTATGAAAAATTATGTTGTAATTAATTTGTTATCATAACTCTAGTTTGACTTGGCTGATAAATACAATCTAAGAACTGACAGGAAGCCTGCCGACTGTGATGGGGGTGAAAAAATTCACCCCCCTCACAGTTGACATGAAGGTAAACTTGACCTATTAAACCTAAAATGATTTTTTGAACCAGGCTGTAAACACGTTTATTTCTGCTATGAAGTTGGAATTTTTAACATGGGAGTCAATGAGGATTTGATCTGTTTTGCAGCCCCTCGCGGATGAAGGGAGAACTACAAAAAAATTACTTCTTCTGGGTAGACTCATAGTTGGCCACAGGAGGTTGCCGCTTGGTTTAAACAGACAGTTTAGCACATTAAAGGCGATAGCTACAAGTTTAATTCCCAGCGTCAGCAGGTATTGCACTTACACTTGCTTACTTAGTTAGCATTAGCAACATTGCAGAACTGGCTAACCATTATTTAGCATGAACAAAGGTTTAACTTCCATGTGCAGGAGGAAAGCAGCAACCTCTGCGGGGCTTTTAGCCCATTTGCTACCTTCACCCTCACCCTGTGTCATTTTTGGTCTGCATGAATGTGAGGCAACCAGAGCAACTGAGCTAGCAATTCCAGAGCTAATGCTAACTATGAAGAATCCTGACGTTGGCATGATAACAAGATGTAAATATTTGCTTTTTAGACATGCCAAAATTGGAAAAAACTATTATTTATATGCTATAAATAATGCTATTGTAGCCGCTGCTAGATGTTCTGTGGATGAATTATTTCTGAAAACATGAAAAAGCTGTAGCCGTCACCTTTAACTGTTAGCATGCACATTTTTGAGTGAATTTTCTCACATTTATTTCACTGTAAACTAAAAAAAAAAAATCAGGAAGTAGCAGAAAAAGAAAATAACTGACTGTAAAAACAATGTGTGCTGACGATGATGAAGCATTTTGCTCAGCCTCTTTTTACTGCGTGAAGCCGTCAGCGAGGGGAGGGTGGGACGGAGACTCTATCTGGGTCAGCGCTCTCCTCTGTGTCATTGCTGCCTCGCCAACCCCCCCCCCATGTGTGCAGTAGGTGGGGGTGGGGGACTGTCCTAGTCAGCCGCAGTGCTCGTGCTCCCACAAGATTTTCACACACACTCATGGTTCACGCCTGGTTATGCACACACACACACACACACACACACGCTCCATGAACGTAAAGCAGTTTCCTCCAGCAATAAAACAAACAAAAACAATCAAGCCTACAACGTCCATGTCAGCTTAAGTTAATATGAGAATACAGTAATGTGATTCCTGAGGCTGTTTCTGCTCTGCAGGGATTCCCTCTCACCCAATGATTAGCACCGAAGAGGAAAAGAAACAACCAGAAAGAAAAAGACATGCTTTCCCTGTTCACTCAGTCTAAGTTCACGACTGTGTCCAACACAATCAGAATACCAAATACAAGTTAATCTGAATAGAGATCCAGTCAAAGCTCAGATTAGAGATTTAACGGCATCTCTGGAACAGTCTGAACTTTCAGAGGAGACGGAGATGAAGGGTTAACAGGAATTTCTACTCCACTGCCAGGTTGGTTACACATTCCGACCTGGCAGTGCTGCAATGAGAAGATGCTGTTGTGGTGGGTTCTTGCAGTTCTGTGTGTTTGTTCCAAGATATTCTGACTTTAATCTGAATAAATGAGACTCAGTGTTCCACGGCTTTGGGCTTTTGGAATGGATGAATAGAGGAGTGTCACATGTTATGGTTACTGACTTGATGGATTTAAAAAAAATCTTTTCTGATATTTTCAGCTTTTTATGATCAGGATTCAAGAGTTAAGGCAGACACGGATTATCAAGCCTGGACTTTTTCTTCATTAGAGGGATACTGCGTAACTTTTGACCCAATAATTTGCCAAATATAATAATGTATTATATTTAGGGATGCACGATAACCATTTTTTAAAACTGATACCGATAACCAATAAATTTTAAGCTCATAAAGGCCAGTATCGATAACAGATACTGATACCGATAACACACATACTGTACATACCTAATTATACCAAATCAAATATTCCAAGTGGTGAGAAAAAATATTGACACCCTGAAATATCACAACATTTTCATATGCTGATTTCATATTGATATTTAAAACGAAATCTTGTGAGATCTCATAATTCTGTTGCGAAATCTCGCAAGATTTCATGAAAACTGTGAGATTTCATGACAACAATGAAATCTTGCGAGATTTTGTTAGTAAAATAGACAGATACCGCATTTTTACACATCAATATGATGTTGGCGTATGAAAATATCACGACATTTCAGTGTATCGAAGCGAGAAAAGTTTCAACTTCTGCATGTCCGATCTTAAAAATACCACCTGTATGGGGTATAAGTTATTGATGTAAGTCGTCATGATAGTGACTTACTGGAATGACGTATTAATTTCTTATTATCAGCCCGACAATTATTGTACAATTCTAATTATATTATTAATAATGTAAGTAATAACACAGGATTTCTGGGGTCAGTATCCGGCACTGACGCATGCGGGGGCTCTGAGGGGGCTGCCCTTCTTCTAAAACCCGACATGTAACTCTGCAGGAGTGAATCCATCTCTCATTGATCATGTGACCTGGAGCGCTTTGCTTTATTGCTCTATGATTTCACAATCAGCTGATCAAAGTGGTCTTCAAACGCAGTTCCAGGACACAGAGAGAGACTGTTTAATACGTGACAGGTGTGTGGAAAGTTACAGCTTTAGCGCCCCTACTGGCCAAAAGGTACATGGTGTTCTTTTCAATTGGGTCAAAATTAAGATTGAACAACTATTTGCCCCCATGGGGTCAGAAATACTGTACAGATATGCACTTTAACTTTGTTTATGTTTACAGCGGATATTTTCCGACTTTAAAAAATCCCTGGATATTTTTTCTCATCATACAGTCATTGTACCTGCAGCTGGTTCAGCAGGAGTACGTTTCTCTGACATGCTACACTGAAAGTGAAGAAGAAGGCGTTCAGGAGAGAAGTTGGTGGAGGGCAGGGAGGTCAGTTTCCTTTGGTTTCCAGTCCAGGGTCCAAACATTGCACAACTCCTGTAACTGGAGTCCCTAACACAGACCAACACACACATGCCCCTCCCCATGTGGCCTCAACCCTGAGAGGCTCCAGGACTACCTCCTCGGGAAGGAGGCCATGAAGGAAAAGTGTTTGTGAGCCATCCGGGTCAGCAGGTTTTAGCTTGCATTCACACAGAAAGCCAGAGTGCAGCTTCCCCTCCCTGAACGGTCGGAGCCTGGTGACTGACTGACAGAAATGTGATGAGCAGCTCGCTGCAGACAGGAAAAATAGCCATGATGCCAAAAATCAATTTCAGTTCACAGCTGACAAAAAGATCCTGAAAACTGAAGATCAGAACTATCAACTTTTTATGTCTCAGATCTGGACTGCTTGCTGGACGGCTGCTCATGATTCTGTCGGGGTGAGGAAGCGCCTGCCTCCTACGTCTGCCTAGTGTTGTCACGATACCAGAAATTCAGTAATCGATACCAATACCAGTAAATTTCCACAGTACTTGATACCACCACCACCCTACTCCCCCCCCCCCCCAAAAAAAAATCTGCAATATATCCACCTTTATTAAATTATTTACCTCTTTTCAAGGAAAAAAAAACTGAACAGATGAATAAAATCTGCCTGCAGTAGCATTTTGCCTTCAAGACTTCACAACATACCTGCTTTTGTAACTATAATGAATAAAGTTTCATCAATCATGAAAAAATGAATAGAAAACAACATAAATACAATAATAAATTAAAGCCGCAAGCGGCGATGAAGGCCCTCGCGCCTCAGGTGCAGCCTATGCAACGCCTCCCTTCGTGCACCTTCACCCTCACTTGAAGGGAATTGTGCCTACTCAGGGGTTTCATAGCAACGTTAGTGATTCTGTAGTCCAAAGAAGTCACTTTCTGTTTTCAGGGGGCGTGGCCATGACGTCATCACATCATGTGAAACAGTTCAAGGTATGCCTGTCATCATCTGTTCCAAGTTTGGTTGAAATCTGCCCATTGTGTGTGTCATTTACATGCACTTCCTGTCGCCAGGGGGCGGGGCTAAGGCGAAAACCGGAAATGGTCATATAGGTGTGTTCAGCATCTGACCAGCATCACACGTATCAATTTTGGTGCAGATATCTGGTTTTATGCCAGCGTTATATCAGTTTTGTGTTTCATGGCGAGAAGGTCAACTTTGAGGCTCCGCCCCCTCCACACGCTTACAGATTTCTGAATGCAGAGCGCAACTAGAAATGTCACATGCCTTGTGAACACAAAGAGACCATCGGAGTGACCGTACCAATAACGGTTTCTGACGAGTTCACGCAAATGCGACGTGAGTGAAACACCAAAATGGCGACTTTGACCCAAAATGGCCGACTTCCTGTTGACTTTTCACCACGACGTTAAGAGGCTTTTTTGTCCGCCCTGACGTGTAGAACAAGTGTACCGAGTTTCGTAAAGATCGGTGACATGCAGTTCTGGGGCTATTCCGAAAGGTGGCGCTGTCGCGCAATTTAGCCCAAGCGGTCCGGAAAACGTTATCAGATGTAAATTTACAGATTCCTTTGGGGGGGTTGGCAAAATTTGGGGACTTTTCAAGCATCTTCAGGCCCCCAAAAATCCAATTAATTTGAGAGAAGACGAAGAATAATAATACGGAAGAATAAACGCTAGAATTTCAGTAGGCCTTCGCACCGCCTTCGGTGCTCGGGCCTAAATAGGTCTGTTATGGCATGAAGCCTTCATGTATTTGAAAGAAAACAAAAATAATTGTGTTCAATGCTTCCATCAGCCCTGAAAATGCCAGCAGCCACAGATCTGAACATTTTTATATTATGAATAAAGTTTCAACAAACATAATAACGGGAAATTATAGAATAAAAGATAAGTGCACACACGTCTGAGCACACACACGTGCAGTGAAGCAGTTTAGACTGTCTATTGATTCATGGACATGGTGATGATGGATCACCCTCCAAGAATACTATTGATAAAGTTTAATTTATTATCTCCAAAGGCTTATTACTGATTCAAGCGCGCTGAATTCCAGTTGCGCCACAGTTTTGTTTCAAACTCCATGACTCGCGTGTTCTCAGCATGCAGAGATGCAGGGATGTCTGACAGCTGGTGTGGGATGATGCGTGGAGGTTGGAGCGGAGCACTACGTGGCCGGAGTGCGGCCGCATGTAGGTGGCTTCGATTGGGGAATGGCGGCCCGCCACTCCTGAACGATTGTGGAGGAAACATTTGTGGCTCCTTGTTGCTCTTTTTCACCCACGAGATGAGGCGGAGCAGCAGCCCTGCTACGCTCTGAGGAGACGTCGCCACTGAACTGTTTGGAGGATGAACACCACGCTCGGTACCGACAGTACAACAGTAATGCTGGTACTGACTTGGTACTGAAGTACCGAGTACACTACGTCTGCCTATGGATGAAACTTGACCTTCAACGTGGAGACGTCAAGGTCACGTTAAAGTTAGACTCCGGAGTTCATCCACCGTTTCTGTTTGCAAACAACAGTATGAAACTAAGCACCCCTCCCTCTCAGGCTAATGGCCGCCTCGTTCTTCAAACTATTCAGCTTCAACGACTCCTTCAGAGCTCAGAAGCGGGTAAAAGCCAAACACGTATTCACCCTGGTTTTCCAACGTGCACTCTTACCGCAGAGTACTTCCTTTTCTCCACCGCGTCCGCTGTTTTTCTTTTTTCTTTTTTTTTTCTTCGAGAGCTCGACTGACTGGCGTCTGCTCCAATCATGAACTCATTCCCACACAGTGTCCTGCCCTTAGCTCTGTCATTGGCTGCTGATATAAACAGAAATCTACACCCAGAAACGTCTCGACCAGACCATAACAAAGCAAAAGAGCGAATTACAGACAGGAGGAGAGGGAGTTGCATTCAAACTCACCACTGCAGGAGAGTAGAGGCCCAAAGGTGCCGTTTCAGATGGACTTCACTTGCACAAGTTTATCATTTAATTTCAGGGGGGAAACTCCGGACTCTACCTTTGAGTAATGCTGCAGTTTGGTTTGCCAGTTTGAGGTGCAGGTCCTCTGGAGTCACAACCCCCAAGCTAACATGCATCTGTACTCTTAGCGAGAAGCAGCATTCCAACATGCTTCAATGACCTTTCCTACTTAAAGGTAGAATCCTGACTTTTCCCCCTGCAAACAAACGCTGGACTTGTGTGAAAGAAATCTGGCTCAGTCTGCACCTTTAGGCCTCTACTCTCGTGCAGCTTTGATTGCAACCCCCCCACCCCCCAACTGTATTTCATCCTTAGTTTTGGTGTGTTTGGGACGTTTCTGGGCGGAGAATTGCAAATTTGTCTCCAGCCAATGACAGAGTTAATGGCGTAGCGCTCTGTGGGGATAAATTCATCATTGGAGGAGACATCAGAAAGGCAGATGCCGTGAAGAAAAGGACGTACTCTGTGGTGAATAGAGATTTACATTTAGTGCACGCTGGGTTGATATTGGTTCGGCTTTCACCCGCCTCCACGCTTTGAAGGAGAGGCTTGGACTGAAGAACGATGTGGCCATGAGCCCAAAGGGAGGGCTTTCAGTCTGAATGGTGTTAACAAACAGAAACAGGGAAAACTTTTAGCAGAACGATGAGCAACAGTGTGCGAAAGACCCAAATCACATGAACTGTTTGAGAGGAAAAAGATTCACTCATCCCTCTGGACTTGTGTTAGCTGTCTGTACTTTACTACTTTATGGGCTTATATATTCCAGTGCTTCATCTTTCATCATCATGTCATGTTTTATTGATGTTTATTGATGATGACCTTTAAGCTGCACTCGCTGTATGAAGCCACGGCTCTACAGAGGAATTCATGACTTCTGAAACATTACCATCATTGTTTGCAGCAGTTGCATCTGTTACAGCAGTGTTCCTCACATTCAAACAGATGCACACGAGGACCACTTAGGCCTGTCTGCTGGTCAGTTTCTGGCAGACGGATCTCCAGATGGATAAGATACCTGATGTTAACACAACAGAAAGTTTGTCACCATTCTCGGTTGCTTGGAAATGTGGTCATAGATGACGTGGTGATTTCTGGGAGCACAGGACAAACTGCTGGATGGTGAGAGAGGGAACCCTCTGCCTCTAACTGCTTTGACCTTCCTGGCGTGTTTCTTCTCTCCTCCTCTTCCTCAGCCCTCCCACTCTCTCACAAAGCCAAACTGTCCCAGTTTCTCTTTAATCACCACAACGATTGACTTCCTATAACACATCAAACAATCCCCACCTATACTCAGCAAATGTTTGACAGTGAGACAAGGTTATCGTCGGCTCTGAAAAATTTGTCATCACATGCTGACACGGTAACTACACGTGTACTTTAGCTTGACAGTAAACCAGAGAAGACAAACTTATCTCTGTCCCACAGCCATTCCCTGACAGTTTCGCTCTCCACCGCTCCATCAGCCCAGCGCAGACCAACGCCTCTTAAAGGGCCAGGCTCCTTCAGAGAAAGCAAATTCTCTAAATGCAAACAAGGAGATATTACATCATTTATTTATTAATCCCTTGATGCCAGGTGTCACAAAATTGTGACAAACCACTTCTGCCAAGGGGTGGGCGATATGGGAAAAAAAAAATCACAATATTTTCTTTACAAAATCAAAATTTTTTCACAATTTTTTTCCATGTAGATCATTCAGATGATTTTGCAAGTGATTTACAGTAACACAAATTTATTTAAAATCACCCCTGAAAAGGACAAAAGAGCCCTTAAAACAGGTGCTGTTCAAGCGCTTTATTTACCTGAGCAAAAATGTTACATAACAAAGCAGCACCAGTCAAGTGACTTCAATGGATTTTTGAGGAAACACACATTATTATAATCCAATGAATCCTAACGTACGATAAATAAAACCAAACATCAACAAAAGCTTTTAAGAAAAGTCACATCAAATACAAATGTCACTTCTTGTGAAACAATACACTTCAGCGCCATGTAAACTTGACAACTTTTCCACAAATTTTAATGAAAATTATGTGAACTTTTACCTTGTTTGCCTCTGACCTTTCAGAGCTACATACAAAGGAGGAAGAGAAACTACATAAAAACTGCATTAAAAATACCTAAAAGACAGATCATGATCTTTGTAGGAAGAGAATACGTGGTGAAGTGTCAGTAGTCAGATCGGAGTAGCAAGTTTGTGAACAAGAAGAGTTTGCGAACAACTGTTAAGCTAAATACAATGCTAACACTTCCAACAAAAACAGTGAGGTGCTTCCCCAATAACAAACCCTGGATCAGCAGTGACCTGAAAAAGCTGCTGAACATCAAAAAGAAAGCTTTCAGGGATGGAGACAAGGAGTTACTGAAGACCACACAAAAACAACTGAAAACACAGACTAAGAAGTGAAGGAGGACGACAGGAAGAAGTTGGAGAGCAGCTCCAGCAGAACAACGTGAGGGATGTGTGGTCGGGAATGAAGAAGATCACTGGCTTCAAGTTAAAGGGGATCAGACTGACGGAGGTCTGGACAGAGCTAACGAACTGAACATGTTCTTCAATAGGTTCAGTTCCCCCCCTGCCGACAACCCAACACACCACACACCCTCCATGAGCCCACAGCTTTCCTGTCCCACCTCCACTCTGTCACCCTGCACCTCAGTCATGGACCTGAACACAGCCTCCTCTCCCTCCACATCAGGACATCCTGAGACCTCCTCTGTCTCCACCTCCAGCCTGACTGTCTCCTGTGACCAGGTCAAGAAACAACTAGAAAAACTGAACCGGAACAAGGCTGCAGGTCCAGATGGTGTCAGTCCCAGAGTTCTCAAGACGTGCTCAGAACAACTATGTCCGGTTCTCCAGCACCTTTTTAACACCAGCCTGAGACAGAACAGAGTTCCTGTGCTGTGGAAAACATCCTGTCTTGTTCCTGTCCCTAAAAAACACAACCAGCTGAACCAAATGACTACAGACCAGTTGCTCTGACATCTCACATCATGAAAGTCCTGGAGAGACTCTTACTGGCTCACCTCAACAAGCAAGTGAACACCTTTCAGGACCCATTACAGTTCGCATATGGTAATGGGCTTGGGGTTGAAGACGCCATCATCTTCCTGCTTCAGAGACCCCACTCTCATCTGGACCAGTCAGGCAGCACTTTGAGGTTCATGTTCTTTGATTTTTCAAGTGCCTTTAATACTATTCAGCTGCTTTGCTATGTGAGAAGCTCCATAACTTCCAGGTGGATCCTCCACAACCACCTGGATTTACGACTACCTAACAAACAGACCACAGTTTGTGAGACTGAAAGGTTGTGTGTCTGAGATGGTGATCAGCAGCACTGGAGCACCACAAGGAACTGTACTCTCACCATTCCTCTTTACACTGTACACCTCAGACTTCCAGTACAACTCTGATCCTGTCATCTGCAGAAATACTCTGATGACTCTGCAGTTGTGGGGTGTATCAGTGATGGACAAGAAGCCGAGTACAGGGAACTGGTCAGTCAGTTTGTGAAATGGTAACAATCAGCTCATCTTAAATACCAGCAAGACTAAAGAGATGATTGTTGACTTCAGGAGGAGCAAGAATAAGCAGCATAGTCCTGTCTACATCCTGGAAGAGGAGGTGGAGGTGGTGGAGAACTACAAATACCTGGAGTTCAGCTGGACAACAGACTCGACTGGAAATGCAACACTGACTACATCTACAAGAAAGGTCAGAGCAGACTCTACTTCTTAAGGAAGCTGAGATCATTCAACGTCTGCACCAAGATGTTGCAGATCTTCTACAAGTCTGTTGTGGAAAGTGCAATTAGCTTTGCAGCATCTGCTGGGGAAGCAGCATCAGAACCAGAACCAGGACCAGGACCAGGACCAGAACCAGAGACTTGAAGAAACTAAACAAGCTGATCAAGAAAGCTGGTTCTGTGCTTGGGAGAACTCTGGAGCCGCTGGAGATGATCGTTCAAAAAAGAATGCTGCACAAGCTGATGAAGATGATGGAGGATTCTTCATCCTCTCCACAACACGGTGAAGAATCAACAGAGTGTGTTCAGTGGGAGGCTGCGTCAAGTTCGCTGTAGGACGGAGAGATACAGAAATTCATTCCTGCCAGCAGCATCACCCTGAAGAACAAGACTGACTGACTGACTTATATTGTTATGAAATGAAATGAAAAATACTTTATTTATCCCAGAAGGGAAATTCAATTATGTAAAAAAGCTCTCTTTTTTTTTCTTTTTTCTTTTTTTTGTTTTTAACAATATTACATTGATGATGATAATAATAATAATAAACGCTGAGCTGTTTATTTCGGTCTGCACGGACCGTCTTGAAGCCGTGTACAGATGCATTACAGTCCGGGATGTGTTCATGCAGCCATGTCTCGGTGAAACACATGATACTGCATTCTCTGTACTCTTTCTGAGACCTTGTTAGCACTTCGAGCTCGTCCATCTTGTTAGCTAGTGATCTCACGTAACCATCACAACAGTTGGAAGAAACGGTTTAAATCTCCACCGTTTTTCTCTCTGCCTTACCCCTGCCCTGCATCCTCTTGTCTTTCTCATGATTTGACATGTTTTTTCGCTGAAAATCTTGATTTGGGAGAGTTTTAACAGTTGATCCTGGTGGTAAACAATTTTTCAGTTGCTATGGATACACATCATAACAAGTAGTGATAAAAGCCAAATATATTAGGAAAAATCTCCCGAATTGCACAGCCTTCAAACCAGCATAAAAAATCCTCCAGAAAACCCTAATCTGATAAGTAATGTCAATAAAAAAGACAACTACATTTGAACAAAACACAAAAGCTAAGGGAAAGCTGTTACAAACTGCAGCCACCTAGCAGCGCATTCCAGAATTTTTTGATTGGGATGTACTTGGATCCATGCGTAACCACACATTCATACATCTGCATTGAGGTTTTCAGGATTTGATCGTACGATGGATTTCACTCGGAAATCCATGTACCTCTTTGTACATGAGGTTCTTTGGCTGTGATTGACCAACAGCCCCAAGACTGAGATGAAAGAGGTCTGACAGACATCCATGTAGACTAGTGTTGAGAAGCCGGACACAAGAGGAGCTGGAAACACTGGTTACCACATTAAAGCCGAGTCAATTACATTTAAAATTTTTGTTTTGGGGGTTTTTGCAACACCAGCCCACTGACCTAATGGCCCACTAGGAAAACTCCTGGTACTCCCTGCGATCAGTCCACCCCTGGCTGCAGCTAAGTTTCTCTTTACACACCGTTTCACATGCTCGCGAGCAGATGCATGTTTTGAACATGCACCGTGGCTGATTCATCAAAGAAACAAGAAGACATTAACAGAGAAAAAGAGGAAAAGAAAGAGACAGAACAAGACAAAGTCAAGAGTCAAGATAAGATTGTCTTCTACTGGTTCAGTACAGGTAGGATGAAAGATGGATGCCAAATTAGTCATGGATAGGAGGCTGAGAAAATCTGCTAGAGCTGTGCAAAGCATCTTCAAGCTTCATGTGTGGAGGTGCAGTGACACATTAGTTATTCATGACCTTCCAGGTGTTTCTGAGTCTCAGTCAAATTAAACAAAAAGTTCAAAATCAAACTGATAACAGAAAGGTAAGAATTAAACTAACAACACTGACATCAAAGCTGAGCATTGTGTCAGACAAACAAGGATATAATCAATCATGCTGCTATTTAGATGTGATGTTTCATCAGCTGTGAGTTCCACGCGTCTGCCTCTGAGGATGTAAACACCAACCAGACTCAGCTGCTGACCCTCTGTACCTCTGACAACCCCTGTCTGAAGTTCCTCAGCAAGAACAGTTTCCTTGATGTCCTGCTCTGGGAAAAATACGCCTAAAACAGCCGGTGAAGAATCCTGCACTGCTGTTTCACATGCAGGCGTTTGGAAACTGACACCAGAGAAGCAGCTCTGCACGTACCTGTACACCGTGTACTCACTTTCTATCCATAAATCACCTGAACAACCTCAGACCAGCTCAAAACTACCAAACTCACTTTTTTCCTAGATTCTCACTCTTTAAATGTAGCTTTAATTTCTTGCATTATTCCATTATAAAATGACAGCAAGAACACTTTTATTACATGGAAAGACACATTTTCATGTAATGCATGAGGACAGGGCTTTAGTGGACATTTCAGAGATCATTTTATTGAACTGTTATTCTTCACGGAGTACCAGATACTTCCTTGGGGGATTGGGATGCCCCTGTGACTTCCATTAACGTCACACACTTAAATTTCACCATCATTAGTTTAAAATCATCCTTATGTAATGTCAGCATTTCACTTCAAACATAACTTGTCAGATTGAACATTTTTGTTGGATTTCACCAGATTACGTTATGTTTCCACTTAGGCAGATGCAGGACATTTTTCTATTTTTGGTAGTTATGTTACAGAGCCATAAGGTTTTTTATATTTTGTTTTGTTTGTTTTTTTTTTCTTAGGACAGATAATTTATAATTCAAATAATTTATTCTTTAATAGCCTGCTCTACCGTTTGGTTAAATATTAAGTATTAAGTATTGGTGGAAATAAAACCTGCTGAACCATCTGTACCACCTGGTTCAGGTATATAAGGCTTTTTAGTTCGCCCATTCACTGTTTTGCCTATTTCCCTGTTGTTCCTATGTTATTAACTGTTATCTCAAATATTTGTTAGAGAAAAACTAAAACACTTGTTGTCTTGAGAAAAAAGCGAAAAATGCAGACACATTTTTCTCTTGCTTTCTTCTAAGTGCAAATGTTACAGGTTTAAACCGATATTTAAAGGATTAAGTCATAAAAATAACTGAATGTTGGTAGTTTTTATGAAGTTTGAAGTAATGTCTCAAAAGTGACCAGATGCATCAGAACATTAAAGGTGTCCAAGATGGAAAGACATTGGATGAAAAAATGCAAGACAAGTTCTTGCAAAAGCTTGTGCCACAAGCTGAAAATGATCATCCAAACAAAACAACAAAAAAAGCCAAGAAAAATAAAATGTGGAAAGAGCATACGAAGATTAACATTTTATTTAAACACCCTGAACATTTGTTGGGAAAATATGAAAGTAAGGCTAGTTGACCCGCCACTCTTTAAAGTTGCTTTCTATTTAACAGAACCCAGTTTTCCTTTTTCTAAAGGGGAGAATTCCCAATGAACCTAAAAGCATCACCACAGCTGATTGGTCAGATTGGTCTGATGTGGCAAGATGAAGCGGACAAAAGCGGAACTTGACTGAAGTGTCTGGGATCCGAACCTGGCACCACCGTCGGTCCGCAGCATTCACCATGCCACGGTATAAGCGGTGAGCCAGGTGGGCGGAGCCTCCACAGCATTTACCCCGCCATGGTCTGAGCGGCGAGCTGAATGGGCGGAGCCTCCACAGCATTTACCCCGCCACGGTCTGAGCAGTGAGCCAGATGGGCGGAGCCTCCACAGCATTTACCACACCACGGTCTGAGCAGTGAGCCAGATGGGCGGAGTTTCCGCAGCATTTGCCTTGCCGTATCACGTGTGTTGTCACGTGGCACAGGAAATACTAAAATGGGCAAAGGCAAAGTTGCTCCGAGCCGCAGGGAATATGATTGACATGCTTATTCCTGCTGTGAACATGTTTATTTCTGCTGTAAACATGTTTATTCCTGCTGTAAACATGTTTATTCCTGCTGTAAACAAGTTTATTTCTGCTGTAAACATGTTTATTCCTGCTGTAAACAAGTTTATTTCTGCTGTAAACATGTTTATTCCTGCTGTAAAAGTGTTTATTTCTGCTGTAAACATGTTTATTCCTGCTGTAAACATGTTTATTCCTGCTGTAAACAAGTTTATTTCTGCTGTAAACATGTTTATTCCTGCTGTAAACAAGTTTATTTCTGCTGTAAACATGTTTATTCCTGCTGTAAAAGTGTTTATTTCTGCTGTAAACATGTTTATTCCTGCTGTAAACATGTTTATTCCTGCTGTAAACAAGTTTATTTCTGCTGTAAACATGTTTATTCCTGCTGTAAACAAGTTTATTTCTGCTGTAAACATGTTTATTCCTGCTGTAAAAGTGTTTATTTCTGCTGTAAATGTGTTAATTTCTGCTGGAAACATGATTATTCCTGCTGTGAACATGTTTATTTCTGCTGTAAACATGTTTATTCCTGCTGTAAACAAGTTTATTTCTGCTGTAAACATGTTTATTCCTGCTGTAAACAAGTTTATTTCTGCTGTAAACATGTTTATTCCTGCTGTAAAAGTGTTTATTTCTGCTGTAAATGTGTTAATTTCTGCTGGAAACATGATTATTCCTGCTGTGAACATGTTGATTTCTGCTGTAAACATGTTTATTCCTGCTGTAAAAATGTTTATTTCTGCTGTAAATGTGTTAATTTCGGCTGGAAACATGATTATTTCTGCTGTAAACATGTTTATTCCTGCTGTAAACATTTTTATTTCTGCTGTAAATGTGTTGATTCCTGCTGTAAACATGTTTATTTCTGCTGTAAAGTTGGTCTTTTTTAAATGGGAGTCTATGGGTATTTGCTCTGTTTTGCAGCCTCTAGTGGCTTAAGGGGGAACTGCAAAAAAGACTTCTTCCGGGTAGCCTCATAGTTGGCCACCGAAGCTTGCTGCTTGGTCATGTGGCCTCTGATTGGCTGTTTTATGACCAGCAGATACTGGGAACTGGAAACCTGACAAAGTGACCCATCTCTGCAGAACTGGCGTTACTGGGTGTCTGAAGTTCTCGGGTTTGTGTGTACAATGTTGTCAACGTCGACCAGAACGGTGTGGTACGGCGAGTTAGTACAGCCTGGTGCTTCTCTAAAATGTTGCTCAGAAAAACACATACAATGTGTGTGTGTGTGTGTGAGAGAGAGTGAAGTGCAGAGAAGGACTGGGTGTGTCTCCATCTGGCAAGCAGAGGAAGCAGTGAAAGAGAAGCTGTCTGCTATCACACCACACCCTGCTGACGCAAAGCCGGCCACCAGGCCCTTATACACCCTCATCTCACACGCACACGCACACGCACACGCACACACACACACACACACACACACACACACACACACACACACACACACACACACACACACACACACACACTGCACATAGTTAATGCACACTGCGTCTGCACGCACTAGCACAAACATTCACAGGTGCCCAAACCCCAAAGCTGTGGTCAAAGCAGTTCTCTAATGCTCACACTGAACTTACAGCACTTAAAGACTTGATGAAGATCAAGTGTGTGCAGCACACACACACACACACACATCCTTGTACTTCTGTCTTTGTGAGGACATTCATTGACATAATGCATTCCCTAGCCTCTTACCCTAATCCTAACCATCACAACTGATTGCCTAAACCTAACCCTCGTTCTAATCCTAACCTAAACCTCATTGTAACCTAAACTCTAAAACCAAATCTTCACCCTCAAAAATGGGTTTTTCTTTGGCCTTTTTTTTGTTGGGGAAAATGTCCTTATTTGGTCGTTAAAAGCGCAAAATGGTCCTCACAAGTACAGGAACATGCACATACACACTTACATACAAACAAACAAACAAAACTCAAGTTTGTCTGATTCAAAATCAGTCCTTCTTTTCAGACATAAGAATTATCTTCAAATTAGCTTTGGAAGGTATTCCAGGTCATACTGGGAACCAGTTTTTAGCTGTGTTATGATTTAAAGGGACTAAAAGAGATTTTCCACCGCTAGGTGTGCTGCTACACACTGTGTAGACTACAAAAACGAGTGTCATGATTGTCAGTTGCGGACAGTTTCATGCTCCTGGAAAACAGCATTTCCTCAGTGGTCCTGGTTCTGGTGGTAACTGGACCTGATTATTTTACGACTGGTCGACGTTTCAGCTGCTTGGATGATAAAAGTGGACACAAACAACCATGATATACACAACAATACACAACAAATACAAACAATATACCAACAATGTCTGATATACACTGCCTCAAGGCCACAAAGGCTCAAGATAAATGTGAACTAGCTGACAACTAACAGAGCATGCAACTTGGCTTGTTTCGTCTGCAAAGCTGAATGACAGCGCATGAAGTCATTCAGATGACGTTGGGGAAAAAGTGCCTCTAACAGTTGCATGCCAGCAGCTCTTGAGGAATAGACTAGGACACAGAGCAGGTGTCCGTCATGCAGAAGTTGGGGAGATCGATTCCAGGTTTCTCCAGGCAACATACAGCCAAAAAAACCTAAACGTATTTAGGCTACATCAAAATGAGAAGAACTGTGGATCGCAGATATAAACTGAGTGGATATTAAAAACATAATATAGTCCGTATTTTTGTGCACAAACGACCTGATATGGGTGTGATTTTTTTAGAGGACTTGTTGATTTTACATTGCACAGTTTTACATGTCAGCAGCATGTAATTTGAAGCAGAAAAAAAGCTTCCCCATTGACTTAACATCGCGCAGCTTTACGTGTCAGTGACACGTAATTTGAAGCAGTTCCGTGTCGGGGACACCGATATGAGTAAAACTGTTCGTGCTCATGTCACGTATTTTTGTGAGATCAGGTTGAACGGACTGCTGATTGCTGCTGCGCCAAAAAAAAAAAAAATATATATATATATAGGCGGCGCTTTTCACTGCTGTCCATCAGCTGGTTGCGGCTGCGGCTGAATATGATGGACACGATTAAAACTAATTTTACAACTTTTAATAGGAAAGCTTCGGTAGGCCAGAGCTGCTGTTAGTGCAGGAGAGAAGAGGAGGAGAGGAGGGGGGGGGGGGGGGGGGGGGGGGGCGCAGCATCTCCAGCAACTGCTGCCTGTATAGATGCCTGTCTGTAAATTATGCCGAAGGGTGCGTATCGGCCAACGAACCCGACGTATCGGCCGATGCCGATACTAGCAAAAAACGCAAATATCAGCGGGCCGATGTATCGGTCGATCCCTAGCTGTCATCACTGACGGAGTCGTCATCCTCTCCGTACACAGAGAATCACTAAATGCTGAAGTCTGCAAGTTTCACTGCTAAAACCATGTGAGCTGCCATGTCTGCAAGTTTCTGCTAAGGACTTATGGTAACCATGGTCACAGAGTATTTTACACTGAGGACATGCGCAAATTAACAACACACATACAAAGAGCTCCCGAACTCGATGATTGAAAAGTGGATATTGTTAAACCCAAAAAGCGTTCTGGGACATGTTCGTACGTGGCTGCAGCGCTGGTGAAAACAAATAAAACGAGCAAACTTATCATAAGACGACAGATGGAGGCTGGTCCAGCTCACAGTCTCCACCTCTCCATCCTCCGTAACAAAAAAAAAGAAAAATCCTCCATAACCACTGCTGAAGCCTTGTGACAGGTACCATCCAGACTCTGGCTTGGTTGGACATCTGCCTTCATGGACACTAAACTGCCGTGTTTGTGTTGCTATCAACACACAGCCGATTTCGTCACTATGTAAGTCTACAGCATTCCTGTTTTCACCATGGACTCCGCAAAGTACAAAAACACATTGCTATTTCTAACATCAGGCCATTCCATCATATCACCCTCCCAGTTCAGTGTCGTAGCAGGTGAGGAAGCAATAAAACACCTTCTTTTATTTATTTATTGTTATACTTGTATGATCCCTGAGGGGAAATTAGGGCTCTGCATGTCACCATCTCTGTACTGTGAGTATCAGAGAGCAGTGGGCTGCTACTTAAAGCGCCCGGGGAGCAGTTGGGGGGTTAAGGACCTTGCTCAGGGGTCCACAGTGGTTCACCTAGGAGTCGTGTCAGGGACTCGAACCCGGGTCCGCACCAAGGCCCACGACGCTACCACTAGGCCACCCACTCCCCAATATATTTATAAGAAATAAATATTTATAAGAAATTAATATTTATATTTATGAATATATTATTAATATTTACTCTCATTTATAAGAAATAAATGAGAGTGTTACCATTTTAGAGACATAGTTATTCTATGCAAATGAACGCAGATATGACTGGACCACAAGCGCTTGGCAGAAACTGATCAACTGCGGAAGTTAACTGGAAATATCCATGAAACATGTCTAAAAGAATTACTGACATCTAGTGGCTGTCAATGACCAAAATTCTAACAGAAGAAATAAACGTAATTTCTTCTGTAGGTGGGTACTGTCTTCTTCTATGGTCCTTTTAAGGTGTTACATATACCAAACGGTGCTCTAGCTCTAATCCAAGCCAGTACTGTAGTTTTAAAGGAGCCCTATCATGAAAAATTGACTTTTAAGAGCTTTTCAGTATGTTACTGTGTTATTTCCTCATAAAAACTTCATTTAAGTCGTTTTTTTTCTTCATTTGTGCATATTTGAGAAATATATATGAATATTCAGGCCAAGCTGTAGCTTCCTTAACTGACTGACACCGGTATACACAACGAGGTGGCACCAATCACGAAGCGACAAACACGCATGCGCAGCATCGTAGCAAGACGCCTTCTTTGTTCAACAGAAACCCAAAGAGAATCTTAACCTATACACACTCTAAGGGAGAAACTAACAGCTGCAGAAAGATTTTCTCAGAGACAAACAGCCATCAGCTAACAGACGTTTCATCCAGAGTTCAGGAGAAAAGTTTTTTTTTTTTTCTTAAACCTCTAGAGGATGGCAAGTTGGGAAAAATGTGGTTGTGTTCGGTGTGGAAGTTTATTTGTTGTACTGGATGAATCGACTTGCCAGATGTGGTTGGATTTTATCATCAGGAGCAGAAAAAGCCACAACTTCGTGTGTGAACTTCACTCCTGACAAGTTCATGAATCTCAGGCAGTAAAGTGTTTTTTTCTCTGGTATTACTACTGAAACCTGACGCAGTTCCACCATAAAAACGCCTCACAGACAGACAACAACACCGGTGAGTGGAAAACGTCTCTCAGCTCAATGCTAAGTATTAGCCCATGATTTGTTTGCTAATGTACTAACTTGTCAGGGTCTCTATGGTACTACGTGTACTTCAAACTTCATATCAGACTCTGGGTCGAGCATACAGCTCCATAACAGGCTGCTCCATTTTATCCCGTCGAGTCCGATTATCCATCAATGTTTACAAATAACGTCCATATGTGCCGGTGTTAAAAACAATTCAGTGACCCTTCAGAATCTGTGTGTCTTCCGGGCGACGTCATGAAATGGGCGTAAAATATGTTGCAATTGGTCGGCAGCTCCGCGGTTCAAGACAGTCAGCCATCTTACTTCCGCGTTGGAAATTAGATGCATAAAAAAACTAATATTTAACATCAAATTAGTTTCTATAGTAGCGATGGGAACATATTTAGCTTATAAATGCCTGTATTTGACTTTTAGAACATTTGAAAAGCTGATACAGCTCCTTTAAAGCGTCACAGAGTTGTTTGTCCATTCAGAGACACCGTAGTTAAAAAAAAATATAGTGGCAGATGCCATGTACGTGGAGCCACAGCAAGGAGATGTAAATTTTTGTTATATGAGAATAAAGATTTAACCAAAACTGATTTTTCTACACACTAAATCTCTTTTTCCTGTCTGTCTCTTCTGGACGATCATTTAGATGAAATGGCGTTTAGAACCGCCGTGTGACTCTGAACACCCAACACTGAAATATTTCAGGATGAAGTCATGTGATGGATCAGCTGATTTGTTTCACCAACGTTTCCAGGTGAATCTGGAGATTTCAGAAGAAATCTTGCAGGTGTGTGTTTGTGTGGATATCGATAATCTGATCCTTCACCCACACACACACACACACACACACCACCCTTTCCGACCCCCTCTTCACCATTTCCTTTCTCCTCTTCCTCTCCTTCCGCCCCCACCACTCCTCTCCCCTCCCACGTCCCCCTTTTCTTTGTGGCCGCCTTGGCACCGCGACCGTGGTTGCCATGGAGACGGGATTCTTTCCCCGGTTAATGACTGTTCCGCGGTGGGTAGGGGGTCATTCTCCTTCACTACCATCATCATCACCATCACCAGCATCACATCAGGCTCTAATCTTAAGTGACACGGCCAATATTCACACACACACACACCCACACACACACACGCACACACACACGCACACACCCACACACACACAAGCACACCCACACGCACACACCCACACACACACACGCACACACCCACACGAGTGTCAACACAGGCATGCGGCAAACATTCACTAAGAGGAATGTATGTGAGTGTGCACATGCATGAACTGAATTCTCTCAAAGCTCCACCCCTCTCCCATCACCACACACTCATTCACGTAATTCACATCACACTTTCCCACACCCACACACACATATGCACACACACATATGCACACAGTACATATGCATCGCTCTGATAACGGATAATCACTTGGACACATGCAGTACCTCCAGCATGAGCATTCAATACCAGTGCTTGTCCTCGTGTCTTTCAAGCCCAGATTACTAGCTCTGAATCTGTTTAGATTTCTACCAGTCCATCATCTATAGAGTATGGTCCATAGACCTTCAGCTGGTCTACAGACCCAGAGGAAAGAAAGTCTGAAATGAGATCTCCAAAATGTTTCATTTACTTCTCCTAGACAACTATGAGATTTGTGTGACACCAAAATGAGACTAAGGTTTATTTCTCCTGTGTCTCAGTTTGTTCTCTGGAGCAATAACATGTACTAAAGCTCGATTTAGTCTCCTTTCAAGTTTCAGAAAAGCTCTCAGCAAGCTCTCATCATTCTCAGAGTTTCTCAACTTTTGTGTCTCCTTGTGATCCCAAGCAGAGAAATCAGAGAGCTCTCTATGAACTATATCTAGTCTCATGCCAGTTTCAGTTCATGCTCTGACAAAGTAAAGGAAGAGCTCTCCACAAGCACTCCTTTCAAGTTGCAGACAAGACCTCAACAAGCTCTCATATCATTCTCAAAGTTTCTCAACTTTTGTGTCTCCATGTGATCTCAAGCCAAGAAATCAGAGAGCCCTATGGACTAAATCTGGTCTCATCATATCCTGTTAAGGAGTGTTGCTTTTGTATTTTAGCATGATCCCTTTAAAAGCGGCAGTTCTCAGTAACAGGAAGTGGTCATACAGGTAGGTTGTGTTGATCAGGAAGTAACTGCAGAGCACAAGGAAAAGTTTCTGTCATGTATAACAGATCCAGCATCATCTGCAAACATCTCATGCCTTTTGATAGCATCATAGGTATGTATTGATCATTTAAAACTGCATCTACGATTTCAGATGTTTATTTTAGTTTCATATGTTGTTTGTGAAAGTTCTGTTTGATTACATGAGATAACTCAGCTAAATTATGACTTGAAACCTCATACACTGTTTTTTAGACAGTTCTCAATTCATCCAAGTGTGTTTAAGATAAATAAGGAGACCAACAGTTCATGATGTGGAAATATTAATCTAAAAATTACACTTAAAGTAAAAACTAATGTGCAGAGCTTGCTGTAATATTAAAAAAGAAGATGCTTTAGTTGTTTTTTTGCATTGTGCATGTTTACCCGGACCTTTTCCTAAGCATGAAGTTAATTATGGTTTGTACATTCTTTTTGTTCTTACAGTTTCAATAAACCTGTGGACAAAAAGCAGTGTGTCTTCAGTCTTGATGTCAGAAAGGTGTTTATCTGACTGTCAAGATATAAAGAAGACATTGAGGACAGCAAACCCAGTGTTTTTGGTTTTCAAAAATGAGACCGTGAATTGTATATCCCCCCCCCCCCCAAAAAAAAACACAAAACCTAGAGGTGTATCCAAACCACACAAACTAATATTTTTGACTTTTTTTTGTTTGGTTTTTCTCCCTTTCATTTATTTTAATGTTTTATTATGTGTATCATTTTGAATGTTGTCATACTTGCATATGTATTTTCAGTCTGGATGAATAGTTTATCAGTGTTTTTCTTGGAATGTATTGCCAGAATTTGTTAAATAAAGTTGTTTGTATCTCCCTTACGTCTCAAGTATGACTAAATATTGTCTCACCTTATTTCTCATAGTGAATTTTAGGAGAAACACATGAGAAACATTTGAGACAAAATAGAAACTAAAATGAGGCTGAGATGAGAAAGTCAAATATCTCTCATGAGCCATAGAAGAGCAAGCTTTGAGCAGTAAAATGTGATCTCAAAAAGCATCTCCCCTAGGTCTCAAGTATGACTCAATATTGTCTCACCTTATTTCTCCTACTGCATTTTTTTCATATAAATCTAATCCATTAATTTTTGCACCTTTCAAAATTGAAAATGTTGTCCATACACAAACACGTCCTTGGATTAATGAAAGTACTTTGGACTTTAGAAGGCTCCGTAGCAGAACTGACAGCCTGTGGAAGTCATCAAAACTTGAGGTCCACAGACTTTATTTTTAAGAACTTATTTTATCTCTGAACGAAACGCTAAAAGAGGCAAGATCCACGTATTTTCAGCGTTTGATTGCGTCAAATAACAGAAATCCTAAGGTGCAATTTGATACTATAAATTCCCTTGTGTCACATGCTAGTCCTGCTACTGCTGCGCTTTGCCAAGCGGATAGCAACAACTTGTTGGACTCATTTATTGATAAGTCAGAGACATGAAGGATAAAATCCCACCACCCTGTTACTGTCCCTAAACTCATGTTGTATTGCCCTCAGTAGTCTGGTCCTCATTTAATTCAGTGTCCCTGGCAGACATCGCTGAGTTATCTGCAAAAATGAGCCCCACCTCTAATTTTTCTGATGTCCTCCCCGCCAAGCTCTATGAAAAGGTTCTTGACACAGTTGGACCATGGGTCACCAGACTGTTTAAACAGCACCTGGGTGATTTGTGTTTCTCAGCCAAATCAAGTCTATATAATCTTGGAGTGATTTTTGATGAGGGGATGTCCCTAGCACAACATTCTAAAAAAATTCATCAGGAACTGTTACTTTAATCTTCGCAACATCTCCAAGGTGAGAAAAATCGTCTCACAGGGTGATTTGGAGAAATTATCCATGCTTTTATTTCCTGGACTGGACGATTGTAACAGCCTGTTTACTTGCCTTAACAAGATGGAGCTGGGCTGCCTACAACTTGTCCAAAACTCTGCTGCAAGGCTCCTGACCCGCACAAACAGGAGAGCCTATATCACTCCTCTCCTGTAGTCCCTTCTTTGGCTTCCTGTTGCTGCCAAGATAAATTTCAAAATCCTTGCCCTTACTTTCAGGGCCCTTCATGGGCCCTTCATGGGCCCTGAAAGTAAGGCTACGTGCCTGGCTACATTACTGGTCTGATCCATCCCTATACTTCGGCCTGTAGCCTGAGGTCTTCAGGTCAAAATCTGCTTATGGTTCCTCGGACCTGTTTTAGAACCCGAGGAGACTGGCCTTTTAAAGCGATGGTGCCCCGTCTCTGGATTTCTGCTCCCTCTGTCCCTGCGCTTTCTGGACTCTGTGAACACTTTTAAAAAGCAGCTAAAAACTCGTCTGTGAAAAGTGCTATACGAATAAAGTTTACTTACTTATTCTTCTGGAAACAGCCGTGATGTCAGTTTACTGGACCACGGACGACTGTTGGTTGTCCCATTTCTTAGGGGAATAATTAAATCCCTAACTCCATTAGTGCTTGGGCCAAGGGGGAAGGGCTAGGGGTAGGGGTGAAAATATGAATTAGGCCAATGTATGTGCAGGGAACTGAGCTAAATGACCATCTCCCAAAAAGAAAGTTAGAAACAGCCAAATGTCAAAAGGTTTGCAGTGTCTCATGTCAACAAAAATTCAGCCACATCTCAGGAGTTCTGCATGTCCTCCAACTTTAACCACCGTTTCCCTGCACTGACTCAGCCAGTAAGAAAATAGGATCAGTTTCAGTGGTAGGACAAACACTGCATAACATTGACCAATCACAACGCTCCTCCACATTACCTGATACGAGTCATCAAACTTGCTTCCATGTTTCTGATTATGAACATGCAGTTCAAATGTGACCTGGATAATAGTCAAGTGTAGGTGGCAGAAATGTGTCTGACCTGCTCGACCCAAAGACCTCCAGAAAATGTCTGAGATGAGACAATAGAGGACACAAATCACCGTAATGGAGGTTAGAACAGACCTGATCCAGATCCCCTCAGCATGCAAGTAAACCAGGACAAGGACAGTGGTGGTGGTGCGAGGGTTCGGGTAAATGGCAAGATCAACCTCAAACCACAGGCCAGCTCAGTGGTGCACGTGGTTCATCTGCTGATTAGCATGAAATAGCATCATTATTCCAGCCAGAAAACCACAGCTTCTCTTCCAACGATGATCATTTTTTTGTTGAAAATACACAGCCACGCCAAGCCCATGGAATTACATCATAGCAGGTTTACAGGGACATGAGCTCCAGACAGGTTCCTGTAGGTGTGTGTGGTACACATAATTACCTGTCAGAGTTCTCTGGAAGTGTAGTATGATGGCAGTAAACACACCGCAACAAATTGGCATAGGTTCAGTAAACCAAAGCAGCATTTAAACACAAACCAGTTTAAAGTCATGAGCCTGAAGCAAACGTGGAAGTCTGGAGCTCTGGTTTCTGGTTAGAAAGATGGTGCCAGTGCTTACAAATGGACTATGCATCTTGTGTGTGTGTGTGTCATCTATCTTATCCAGGGAGTGAAGCAAAAGCAAAAGTAAGAAGGAGACTGGAATTATGTTGACACAACTTTCCACTGACATGATCTCCAACAGAAGACAAAGCGGACAAACCAGTGAAAGAAGGGAGAGCGGTTCTAATCGACCGAGTTTGCTCAAAGCTGTTTGCGGCGCACATGACGAAGCCCACAAGTTTTATGACCTTCCGATGAACCCTATGTTATGCCTCGCATTGTTTACACCAGAGGACACGTCCAGTCTCTGCACATAGCTCCATTAACAAGGCTGTCAAAGGCTACCACCCTGCAAAGTAGGGATCGACCGATATGGTTTTTTCTTGGCCAATACCAATTATTAGTGATCATGGAGGCCAATAATCGATGTAAGAAGTCGATTCTCATTTGCAGTGAAATTTAAAAACTGTCGTAAAAAAGTGAGCTTTTCTAATGCTTGGGATCATGACATGTTTTATCTCACTCTGCCGCTCTACAACTTCTCATTTAGTTTTTACACACACTTCTTTTTTATCACAGAACTGTGATACCAGCAGGGACCTGGACTACTGAGCTAGCTTTTCTCTTATTGAGGTAACTTTAGGTAACTCCTGGTTTTCCATCCTACTATGCTGGTTCACTTCGTATCAGTGTAAGAGATCAGTCACCACCTCCTGACCAATCAGATCTCTTGGAAAATGTCCTGCCCATTCTTAAAACATCCTGTAGGTGTTGGTGTGTGGTTCGACAAGAGTGCTTAAAGAAAGAGTTGATAGATGCTTTTAATACCCTGATGACGTCCTACAAGGATAGATTTTCATCAGATGCTCAGATTGTAAACATGTTTCAGATGTAATACTTAAAAGTATGATTTTGTAATTTATTCTTAACTTGTTCCAAGTATGTTAAGCTTCATTAGAGATGCATCTGAAATGATGAGCTTAGTAATAGTCGTAATGGTTATACATGAAACAGAAACATGAATTTATAGAAACTACTCAGTCATCACAGAGTTATTATTATTATTACTGTAATTATTATTATTCATTATTATTCCAACATAAAACGTGCTCTCATGAGCAATGAGCTGCATGTTAAATGTAAAGCAGACGGAGGAAGCTCTGTCCTACACGTCTGCGCCATAATAAAGTCAGACTGCGTCATCAGTCATGTCCATTCATGTCTGGTTCAAACGGCAGAAGTAACAGCTGATTACGGTTTATTTTAACCAATCAGATACTGTTATAGGAGGAGCTTTACTCAGTAGAGCAAAGTGATGAAGCCAGACCGTCAGTGAAACAGCAAGCTGGATCATACTTAGTTGTGGGCTGCCAATGCAAAATGACGGTATATTGCTGGTATCACACTTATAATGGTCGATACTAATTATCAGTGAAATGCTAAATATCGGTCAATAATATCGCCTGAACCGATAATTGGTCCATCCTTATTGCAAAGATCTCTGTCTACACCCATTAGCCTGTCAGCTAGCTGCGAAGTCCAAACATACATGCCCGCAAACTTCTCTTCTTGGTAATGGATGTGAATCTGCTTATAGGTTTTCCCCAATCAGACCAGTCCCTGGATGAAACTTGCCTCGTTGACTCCGCAGGACAAAAAAAAAAAACATGCAACTTGATGATGTTTGCTGTTATCTATGTCTTACTGAAGCCTTACATTGTCAATATCATCAGCTCCAACTGTTTAATGGCTTAACACACCTGTTTAGCCAATCACATGGCAGCAACTCGAGGCATGACATAGATGAGGTGAAGACGACCAGTCACATGGCAGCAATTCAACGCATCACGTAGATGTAATGAAGACAACCAGTCACGTGGCAGCAACTCAACACATCATGTAGACGAGGTGATGACAACAAATCACATGGCAGCGACTCGATTCATCACCTAGATGAGGTGAAGACGACCAATCAAATGGTAGCAACTCAACACATCACATAGATGTGATGAAGATGACCAATCACATGGCAGCAACTCAACGCATCACATACAGTAAATATAATGAAGACAACCAATCACATAGCAGCAACTCGACACATCATGAAGATGAGGTGAAGACAACCAATCACATTGAGCAACTTGACACAACACGTAGACATAATGAAGATGACCAATTACATGGCAGCACCTCAATGCAAGAACACAATATAAAATACAAAGCACAGAATAAAAACAAAATATCGGAGCAAGATTGTTGTTGCATTAGCCACAATTTTTGTTTTTTGTTTTTAATGTAGCAAATGTAGAGTTCTATAATTTTGTCCTCTTTATGGGCTATATGCCCAACTCTAGGGGTGTCCCCAAACAGTCGACGATTCCTTTCCAGAACTGTGCTTTGACTGTCAGTCTCTAAGTCGAATAGTCGCAGCATTTGGTTACCAATCAAAGATCATACCATCCTGGCATTAAGGGGGTGCTGAACGTTTGATTTTTACACAATTTTTGTTTGTTCTTTAAATAATTAATGTTATAGGTGTATTAGCAGCCAAACAATTCTGTTACTATAAGTGTGGCATAAGGCAAGATGGGCCGGGCAGGCGGGTTTAAACCGCAGTCTGCTGGTGAGTAGCGTGTCATTCAGCCAAAGACGTCTCTATTACCGAGGAGCCAGAGACATGATTACAGGACCCTCAACTGTCACATCATCATCATTGTTGTAGCTTCTTCCACTGATTTACAACATCAGTCTGTGAAGGTGGGAATCAGTCTGACAGACATAAACACCGCGTTTACTTCGTGCGTAATGCTCAAGATGGATGCGCTGGCGCTGCTGGAGGATTATTCAGATTGGATCAGGAAAGAACGTGTCTTTAAGGACCATAATTTCCTGAATCATGAAGCCTGCGGCTGATATCAGACTCCCAGAGCAGCACTTTTATCTTTGTTCTGAACTGGACCGGCGGTCTCACTACATCAGCTGTTGAGAGCCGCTCCTCAGTGAACGGTGGAGATGTCAGGGGAAGATGCTGCACCACTCCAGTAAGTTGCTGAATAATCATGGCTGTGATGTTTTTCACATTCCTTCCATCTCCACTCCATGCCATCCAGAGGAGATTCTCCAGTCGGCTTTATCGTTAACGAAGCCAGGAGCACCTCTCCTGTTCATCGTCTTTTTGCTGCGCACTTGCTAACTTTTACTTTCCGCTTTACATCGATATAACTTTGTACTTCATTATGAGCCCATTTTTTGTTGGTGTGCAATTAATTGATTTATTCAGTGAAGGTAATGCTATTGGAATTCCTCTTTATATGTTTGACAGTTGAACCGTGCGCGGTGCGCACAGACTGTTAACACCCTTTTAATCCTCTTTCACAACTTTAAATTGTGAAGCAAAAAAAACAAACAAACAGAAAATATTAGGTTTATACCTGCAGTGTTAACTGAAAGATAAAAATCAAATAATGAGTTGTTTCACACCAACATACCCTGTAATTATCTTTTTGTTAAATATTTAAATAAATAAGATAAGGACTTTGAACGAGCAGACACGTCTAACAGCCTAATATGTGATATAGAAAATTGAAGTTGATGGAGACTGTCCTGTTGTTATCTTATGCCAAATGTAAAATTATATTAATTTAATGAGGTGTTATCCCAGAGGAAAGAAAGTCTGAAATGAGATCTCCAAAATGTTTCATTTACTTCTCCTAGACAACTATGAGATATGTGTGACACCAAAATGAGACTAAGGTTTATTTCTCCTGTCTCAGTTTGATCTCTGGAGCAATAACATGTACTAAAGCTCGATTTAGTCTCCCTTCAAGTTTCAGAAAAGCTCTCATCATTCTCACAGTTTCTCAACTTTTGTGTCTCCTTGTGATACCAAGCAGAGAAATCAGAGAGCTCTCTATGGACTATATCTAGTCTCATCCCAGTTTCAGTTCATGCTCCAACAGAGCAAAGGAAGAGCTCTCCACAAGCACTCCTTTCAAGTTGCAGACAAGATCTCAACAAGCTCTCATATCATTCTCAGAATTTCTAAACTTTTGTGTCTCTTTGTGATCCCAAGCGGAGAAATCAGAGAGCTCTATGGACTAAATCTGGTCTCATCATATCCTGTTAAGGAGTGTTGCTTTTGTATTTTAGCATGATCCCTTTAAAAGCGGCAGTTCTTAAATGAGCACTTCCAGTTCCGGTCACTGGAGGGAATTTGCTTGGAAGAATATAATTCGTTTTTTTATTACCCCCAAAATTAAGCAACATCAGAAAGGTCATTCAAGTCATGGAAGGTGCTGGAGAGAGTGTGGAAATACAAAGGCAGACCATTTCCATGTCTTCTGGGGCTGCCCAATTATACAACCTTACTGGCAAGCTGTAGTGCAGAAAATTCAATCAGTAACAGGCTTTGTGATTGAACACGATTTTTGCACCATTTATCTTGGTAACATTTCCCCCACAATTAATGTTGCTGATAAATATCTGATCAAAATAACGTTAGTAGCCAGTAAAAAAGCTATTACAAGAAGATGGCTATCAAAAGAGTCCCCATCAAAAGAGGAGTGGATTGCAATTGTGAAAGAAATATATGACATGGAAAGACTGACTTTCTCCCTGAACCTGTGCATGGACAAATTCTATACATACTGGAGGAAATGGACAGCTCAGCTGGAATAAGTGAACTGCCTCTAAACCAGGGGCCTTACCCTACCTCTTACAACATATAAATGTCATTTTGATCCACCTCTGTGCATTTAATTTTTTCCCATCTGTGCTCCCCCCCCCCCCCTTCTTTCCCTCTGTTTTAATGTTCACCTTTTTTTTCTCTCTCCTCTCTCTCTTCTTTATGTCTGCAAAATAATGTAAAACCAGAGACTTCTTAAAAATAAAGTTAAAAAAAAAAAAAGCGGCAGTTCTCAGTAACAGGAAGTGGTCATACAGGTAGGTTGTGTTGATCAGGAAGTAACTGCAGAGCACAAGGAAAAGTTTCTGTCATGTATAACAGATCCAACATCATCTGCAAACATCTCATCCTTTTGATAGCATCATAGGTATGTATTTATCATTTAAAACTGCATCTACAATTTCAGATGTTTATTTTAGTTTCATATGTTGTTTGTGAAAGTTCTGTTTGATTACATGAGGTAACTCAGCTAAATTATGACTTGAAACCTCATACACTGTTTTTTAGACAGTTCTCAATTCATCCAAGTGTGTTTAAGATAAATAAGGAGACCAACAGTTCATGATGTGGAAATATTAATCTAAAAATTACACTTAAAGTAAAAACTAATGTGCAGAGCTTGCTGTTATATTAAAAAAAGAAGATGCTTTAGTTGTTTTTTTGCATTGTACATGTTTACCCGGACCTTTTCCTAAGCATAAGGTTAATTATGGTTTGTACATTCTTTTAGTTCTTACAGTTTCAATAAACCTGTGGACAAAAAGCAGAGTGTCTTCAGTCTTGATGTCGGAAAGGTGCTTATCTGACTGTCAAGATATAAAGAAGACATTGAGGACAGCAAACCCAGTGTTTTTGGTTTTCAAAAATGAGACCGTGAATTGTATACCCCCCCCCCCCAAAAAAAAAAAAAAAAACCTAGAGGTGTATCCAAACCACACAAACTAATATTTTTGACATTTTTTTCTCCCTTTCATTCATTTTAATGTTCTATTATGTGTATTATTTTGAATGTTGTCATACTTGCATATACAAGCACAGACAATGAGGGCCAGTATATTTTCAGTCTGGATAAATAGTTTATCAGTGTTTTTCTTGGAATGTATTAATTCCATTAATTTGTTAAATAAAGTTGTTTGTATCTCCCCTAAGTCTCAAGTATGACAGTATTTGTTTCACCTTATTTTTCTTGGGAATTTTAGGAGAAACACATGAGAAGAAAGACTTGAAACTAAACAGAAACTAAAATGAGGCTGACATGAGAAAGTCAAATGTGTCTCATGAGCCATAGAAGAGCAAGCTTTGAGCAGTAAAATGTGATCTCAAAATCATTTCTAAGTCTCAAGTATGACTAAATATTGTCTCACCTTATTTCTCCTAGAAAATTTTAGGAGAAACACGAGAAGCATTTGAGACAAAATAGAAACTAAAATGAGGCAGAGATGAGAAACTCAAATATGTCTCATGAGTCATAGAAGAGCAAGCTTTGAGCAGTAAAATTTTCCTCTGGGATAGCACTTTCTCTGGAGCAGGAAAATGAGATCATGAATCAATAAGGGAAAAAAACAAAACATGATTCGACTATTCGTCAAGGAATGGCCTGATCTGACGAATCAGGTTTGACTATGAAAATTCTTAGTCGGGGACGCCCCTTCACAAGTCCACTACTTCTGAATCCACATTCACATGATTTAGAGGTCCTGAACAGCTTTGTTTTGATTTTATCATTTGTGTCAGTGGTTCTCGAACATTTTGAGCCACAACCCCAAAGAGAACATGTGTGTTCACAAGCCAAGATATTGAATGGATCAATGTGACATCAAATGGATCATCCTGTGGTTATCTTCTACAGTACATGTAAGGCTGGAAAACTATCAGGAACTCAATCAATAAATATAATAATAGATTTTAGTCAGTCAGTCAGTCAGTCAGTCAGTCAGTCAGTCATTTTCTGTACCGCTTATCCAGTTCAGGGTCGCGGGGTTGCTGGAGCCTATCCCAGCTATTATCAGGCGAGAGGCGGGGTACACCCCGGACAGGTATAATAGATTTTATTTATTTTTATTTTATTTAACCTTTATTTAACCAGGTTGGTCCCATTGAGAGGCAATGATCTCTTTTCCAAGGGAAGCCTGGCCAAGACAGCAGCTTAAAACATTAAGTTTCAACAATAAAACAATAAAAGTTGCACAATAAACACCAATAATACAACAAATATACAAAATGCAATGAGAACAATAGAGTTGAATTTGGGACTCTTATGTGAAGCAAGAGCAAGAACGATATGAGGCTAATTCCAAGTCTCTTACATGGTTTTTGAAAGTTCCCAGAGAAACTAAATCCTGCAGCTTCAAAGTCTGTAATGAATCCGAGCAGAAGGTGCACGATGCATAAAGGAGTGTTTTCCAAGTTCAGTACGAACTTTGGGAACTTTAAGCTTTTAATAATCATTGGAACGTACAGAATAGACATTCTAGACTCTTGAGATATAGCAGCATAAATATTGGGGGAGCTGGTCTAGAAGGGCTTTGTAAAATGTAGCAGTGTGAGAGGCGACGCACAGACAATGAGGGCCACTCACCTCTACAGTATAAAGTACAGTGATGAGTGAGGGCTTTGCAACATGTGACAAACCTCAAGGCGCCATGGTAAACACAATCTGAGATCGTAAATATTTTGCAGGTGCATGTATGTAAAGTAAGTCACCATAATCCAGTACAGGGAGAACGGGCACACCAACCTGGCAGCAAATGTAAAGCATGCACTGTGACGATAAAAGAAACCAAGTTTCAGCTCTAATTTTTTAATCAGGTTCTCTATATGAGGTTTGAAAGAAAGCCGGTCATCAATCAAAACACCCAGGTACTTATCAGGGCTGTCAAAATTGCTCCAAAATGACGTTCAAATATTTGTTCTAAAATTAACACATAATTCAAATATATTCGAACATCCATTTGAGCATATGCCAACAGGAGGACAAACTAATAGGCTACAAGACACAAGTACTTGTAAAGGCATTTTTGTTTTATTTCAACATTTTTAACAATGCCCAGGACATTACAAAAAACCCGCTGGAGTTCCCCCACACCTCCTTAACTTGTGCAAGCAATTAAAGGTCCCAACAAATTAAAATGAAATTAATGAACGTTGAATGCTCCAACTAAGCTGTAATAAACATGAACAACATGAAACAGTCAGCCTATGATCAAACCAGTGAAGGCTACTGCCGTATGCATCAAAAATAAGGAAAAAGCCTGCACACATCTCCCAGCTGCATTTATTCCAACAACGTTTCGATCACACCGTGACCTGTGGAATATCCGATGTGATCGAAACGTAGTTGGAATAAATGCAGCTGGGAGTAAGTGTGCAGGCTTTTTCTTTCATTTTTCACAACAAATAACTCGTACCATGAGTGATCATTTACAATGAAGTGCTATTATAAACGAAAAGTGGGGGACTTACATTCTGCTTGTGTGAAAAAAAGGAAAGGAAAAGCTGCAATATTTCGCAGTGTCACTGATTGTCAGGCTGTTTTAGTCCATGTCCATGTCGGGTCTTAAGCCTGAGGGCCTACAGGTTATTGGCCAAAAACACAAAGGAATCCACATGTGAAGAGGCCAGTGCAGATCTCTTTTAACGACATTCCCAGCGGAGGAAAACACGCGCTCAGAGCGCACTGAGGATCCGGGGATGGAAAGATATTTCTTTGCCATCCGGGCAACGTGAGGGTATCTCCCAGAGCCCAAAGTTTCCCACCACATGAGAGGGTTTATGTGAGCAGGTAATGGAGACTCTTGTTCATACATCAACATCTCTTTTTTAAGCAGCAGTGTCTGACTGGTTATCTGGTCTGAGCAGGCTGCGCAATACATGTCTCCGAAGAGGTCCCCCATGGCCGTTACAGCAGTTTTCCCGGCAGTGTGTTGATCACAGGGAAGGGGTTGTCTGACGGCAGTTTCACTGTCTGCCTCCTGTTAGATTCACCTTTTCCATCTCCTCCAATATAGCAGCGTGTACTTCCCGTCTTTTGGGGCTGGGCGATTTATCCATATGAAAAATATATCGATATATTTTCAAATGAGATATGGAATTGGACCATATCGCCCATATCGAGATATGGAGTTCAATGTGTGTTTGTTTTGTCTTTGTATATAAATGCTAACCTTACTGGTGTTTGTTACATTTAATTCTGTGTAACGTTCCTTACTTGCATGTGCGAGTATTATTACATACAGTATTTTACAGTATTTCTGTTTACATTTTATCATTCTTTTAACAGCTGAGCAATCATCAAACTTTTCATTAGGACCGTTTGTTTTGTGTTTACATGCTGTTATCAGCCTGAATGGTTGTAAACATCTTGTGATTGTCTTTCTGAAGGTGGTGAGAGCAGAAGGAGGACGAGTCGCTCCTCGTGTGATCACACAATTCATCTGATTCAGATGAATTGTGTGATCACACGAGGAGATAGGGTCATGATAGCATGACCCTATCATGCTTTTTTACTTGTTTTATTTTTTTGTTTTTATCGATATTGGTATCGATCCGCTCACCTGCAGCGGATGATGATTCAGAGGTAAAGCCCGTACGGAGCCTCTCATCACATCAGCAGGAAAAACACTCGTGGTAACTTCAAGAACAGACGCCCGAAACGTAACACGAACCCCCCCCCCCCCCCCCCCCCGATCAACTTCTGGAGTGTGGATGTCATTTCTGGATCTTTATTCCACTTTTATCGGCACCAGTTCCTGACTGATGTGGTAAAACAGCCGCTGATACGAAGGCGCAGCCATACGATGTTATCCATGGTTACGTTTTATTAAATCCTGGTGACGTATAATTATCATGTGGGAAAGAGATAACCGAGTCGTAGTGTTACAAATGTGTGGAAACCACATAAACAGCTGGTGTCCGGACGTTAATACATGAAGAACCTAAACCATCTGTCCAAAATGAACTCAGCTCGCTGAGTTACGGCGATTTGGGGATTTTTCATATGTGTGACTGATAAAACTTCCCCCATCACTCCGATTTCACAGTTAATGCTTGTAAATGATCATATTCATCATAATGAAGGAGGAATAACTGGATTCTAACCCAGTCAGCAGAGGAGACTGAGTCACTGCGGGGCGAGTAGTAACGTTACAGATGTGCATGGGGAGATTATAACGAAAAAATACAAATAAACACGTCTTACCTGTGCAAGTTAACTCCCCGTTGTTTGATCTGTGCATTACGACGGTTTTTACAACTGTAGGCTGGCCGCCAGATCTGCCGTCAGAAAAGGGGGCGGGACCAATCTAGTCTCGCTCCCCTATGAAGCAGCCAATCAGGTGACTCTTTCCAAGGCTTGTGATTGGTTGGAATTGTGGCACAAGTGTAACACTGCATTAAGTTGAGCGAGCGCATTGAGAGAACTGAGCGCAGATGATGTACTGCGAGCATGTGTGCCGTGGAGAGGAGGAAACATTGATGGAGCAGATTAATAAAACTGAGAGCCAGTTTTCTGTTTTTTATCGCCGTGGGTCTGCACAGGAGCATACAGAAATCAATTTTGTGTGCATGGGATTTGTTTTTGTTTGGTCAATTTAAATTATCCTTTACGTGAAAATATTTTCTGCTCAAAGTTTAACTCGTGTTCCTGCAAAAATCATCTTTCTGGGCTCAAAATACAGCTTTGTTTGCTCAAAAATAAGGCACAAGGATAACACCATAAAACTTAACCTCCTAAAGCCACATCTGCAGCAGAGGGGTGTGATACATCCCAAAACAGCCTTTCCATGAAATTAGCTTGGACATGTTTGTGGTATTTTCTTATTGCCAGCTCTCCAGTTTAGGATTGAATCCTCTCCAGTGAAGTTAGGACTTTGGGAAAGGCTGTCACAAGGTGAATTGAGCAAGGCTCTTGTGGTATTTGTACAGAAGCTTTAAGGGCTTTACAACTGAACTCAGTTTGAATTTTGGTATCATGATAGGAGATTCAGCCTGCTCTTTTCCGCTTTGCCTTCACCGCATAAACAGCGCTGTCTCTATAAATAGCCCCAAAGCCCTGGGGCAGGCTAGCCTGAACAAGACATCCCAGCAAACACAGAAGAAGAAGGGAAAAGAGAGATACAGTGACACCACCAACGACTTCACTTCCTGCTATGCACTGCTTGGCTGAATCCAGGGCACGAAAAGCCTCCTCAGGAAGCTGCAAAGGCTACAATGCAGCAAATAAGCGATGCTCCAGCCTGAAGTCTGTGCCGTGGACCAATCAGCATCACACAGCATCATCCCTCTCTGGGAAAGATTACACCCACATGAGGCAGACAGAAGATCTAACCTTCCTCCTCTCACACAAAAGCAGGAAGATTGGTTACTGATTTGAAGGCTAAGGCCCGATGACTACAGCTGGAATCCAGTTCAGCCCAGGGGTGTTAGATGAGTTGATTTCACACACAGGAAGCTTTGTGTTTTTTATGAACAAAACAGTGTTTCTTCCTCAAAAACTCATCTCCAAAGGATCATTTTTGTAGCTGCACTGAACTCCATCAGATCAATGTGGACCAGGTTTGGTATACACAAACAAAATTTCACTTTCAATCTGTAAAATCTGATCTACAAATGGCTAAATGTGCACTAAAGCGTTCATGTTGCACTGAATCAAAGCATAAAGGCCAAGGAAGTCATCTTACAAAAGCACCTGAAGCTATTCATTCAGCGTTGGCACACGTTAACGTAAATATTTGATCAGAATGTGGTGATCCATCCTCATTTACAAACATTTACTTGCTATGGTGTTGCATAAGAGTGATGTCATCAAAGCCGCCGCAGGAAAAATGTCTGTAAATAACGATGAATCACCACCAAAAAAAGCCACTTCAAGCCACTTTGAGCTCACAGGGGGGTCCTACAAATGTTTGGTAACAAAATATTGGTGAAATTAAGGAATTCGGGGCAGATAATACCTTATTTAGAGGCTGCGTGAGGTCGCCCGCATCACTTACATTATATTGGACATATGCTGATCTGGAGGGGATCTGAATAGCTCCTGAAGGAATTCAAGTTACACCAAAACTGTCTGGGTGAAGAAATGAACGGATTTCATGCTAGAAAATAGGTCCAGGATGAAAAAAAACCAAACTTCCCCTTTCAGACACCACATACAGAGTTATGACACATTATTTCATATTGTAATCATACACACTACAGTGATGTTGATAGGTACTGCGTCCTCTGACACATTAAAATCTGAAAGGACGCAGTAAACTCACCATCCATGCGTACCAGGGACTCACATTTTCCCATGAAAAACGACACATTCTGAACAACTCCTGTTTAAAATCACAGAAACTACCTAAAGCAACATTATTTTTACCAATGGATGTTATTATTTTAGAAAGCCCTGCTAAAATATCATAGCTTCTTTGTAACCAAGCCAACGTGGACTCAGTAGTTCTCCTTGTATCATTCTGACGCTGAATAGCTGTTTTCGAGACGTCCCTCAACGCAGCAACTGCGTGCATCACACCTTAAGTTTTGTTTTTCTGTCCTCAGTTAAGAGGCCATTTTAAATCGCCTTCTTCTGTTGGTTTAGTGTTAGAGGACGTCATTAGGCCTGTTAGAGTTAAATGTTTGCTTGGAGCACCATGCGTGACTGCAGATCCCAGCAGCTGGGTAAGTTTTTCATCCAATGTGATCTACTCAAATACAGCTGCACATGCACATAACACCGAGAGTCTGCTCGTGGTAGAAATGGATGTAAGGAGGTTTTTTTTTCCTCTCAAAAGAAAGTAAGTCATCTTTCCTGCTGCTTGTACAATTCAGATAAATCCAGTTAATCAATGAAAACAAAGGCTGGTTATTGATTTTAAAAAAACTAGTCCTTGTTGTGATACATTGTTAGCATGATGCTAAGTTCTGGTTGTGTAGCTCTGAAAACAAACTTTTTTTCACCACCATTTTCAGTGAAATCATATTCTTACTGAACCAATACAAAGTGCAGTAACTAGTGTAATTAATATTCTTAAGTTCTCCATCAGGCTGAGTGATGGTGTAGTAACTACGGGTAGAATATTACTCTGCTTTGATGGGTTTCGTTTAAATTGAGTTGGGGTTGGGGGCCTGTTTTGATTGGGCTGGAACCTTTAAATGTGTTAGAAAGAATGTGTTTATTTTTGTATGTTTTTGATGACGAATAAAAATACAGACGATGGTTGCTGTGTTTATTTCAATTACCATTACACTAACTTGGCAAGGCAGTCATCACCCAGAAACGGCATTTTTCTTGTTAAAACATGGATATTATTCGTGTTGGACCTCATTTGAAATTCGCCTGAAAAACCTGAGTTAGAAAGCGGCTTAAACTTTGGTTTAGACTCTTTGTTAAAACCAAAAGAGGCCACAACAATCTGCAGCCTGCAGCAGGTTCAGTTCAGCTCCGTGTCGTCCTCACCTCCTCCATACAGGAGCAACTTTCACTAGTTTGGATTAAACCAGGCAAAGACGACATCATCACTACGTTTGGAAAGGAGCTGATTCCAGCTGTTAGGGACGAACACGCATTGCTGTCGGTAAGTTTCGCTGCTTGTGGAACGTTCTGCTTTATCGTGGATGAGATTGTGGTGGACAGCAGACAGACTAGCTAACTGCTAGCAAGCTAACAGAATAAACTCAAACGCCATCTGATTTACGACCCCGTACTTCATATTAAATCTCCGGGATGCGTTGCTATGCTGCGTGAATGTTCGTAAACGGCTCCACCATCAGTTTTTTCTTCTTTTTCATTTTCCTGTCTGAGCAGAGGACGGCTGTCACACACAGCTACAGTGTTGTGATGCAGCCGATCACAGCAGTGATGCATTAGTACCAGTCTCCCAACTACAACACAGGAATCATTTCTTCCACCGCGGTGGTTAAATCCTACATGATGACTACAGTGAAAGACTAAATAAATCATGTAATCTGAACCTGAATAAGTTATCTGAGAGGGTTTCGTGAAGATCAGTCACGCCTACTGTACTATTTTAGCAATTTTCAACCGTTTACATGCTTTAATGTTTTGATTTTTGCAACGAAACAAATACCAGGACATAAACATTATATAACCCCCGGATAACGGGAGTTGTATAATGTGTATATATACATATATATATATATATATATATATATATATATATATATATATATATATATATATATATATATGTATGTGTATGTGTTCATAACCTTTATGGACAGGATTTCTAGGCGCAGCCGAGGTGTTGAGTGGATCAGGTTTGGTGGCCTCAGGATCGGGTCTCTGCTGTTTGCAGATGATGTGGTTCTGTTGGCGTCATCGGGCCGTGATCTTCAGCTCTCGCTGGGGCGATTTGCATCGGAGTGTGAAGCGGCCGGGATGAGAATCAGCACCTCCAAATCCGAGACCATGGTCCTCGCCCGGGAAAGGGTGGAATGTCCTCTCCGGGTCGGGGTGAGGTCCTGCCCCAGGTGGAGGAGTTCAGGTATCTCTGGTCTTGTTCATGAGTGAGGGAAAAATGGAGCGGGAGATGGAAAGACGGATCGGTGCGGCGTCTGCAGTGATGAAGACTTTGCATCGGTCCGTCATGGTGAAGAAGGAGCTGAAGAAGGAGAAGCTCTGGATTTACCGTCCATCTACGTTCCTACCCTCACCTATGGCCATGAGCTGTGGGTCATAACCGAAAGAACCAGATCGCGGGTACAAGCGGCCGAAATGAGTTTCCTCCGCAGGGGGGCCGGGCTCTCCCTTAGAGATAGGGGGAGGAGCTCGGTCATCCGGGAGGGACTCAAAGTAGAGCTGCTGCTCCTCCGTATAGAGAGGAGCCAGATGAGGAGGCTCGGGCATCTGGTCAGGATGCCTCCTGGACGCCTCCCTGGTGATCCAGGCACCAGACCCCGGGGGAGACCCAGGACACGCTGGAGGGACTACATCTCCCGGCTGGCCTGGGAACGCCTCGGGATCCCCCCGGATGAGCTGGCGGCTGTGGCCGGGGTGAGGGAAGTCTGGGCTTCCTGCTTAGGCAGCTGCCCCCACAACCCGATCCCGGATAAGCGGAGGAAGACGGTACGGTACGGAATAAACATTTGATTTCCCCGACACTTTCACGTCATATCATGACCTCATCTGCATTAAAAGTTGAGTCTTGTACGTAAAACACAGGTCTTCTCATAGTTCAATAATGCCTTTTCTGTGTTTTCTTGCCCCCTGGTTTGCACGCGCATCTTATCTGTGACGTTGTTTAGAAACCCATCTAAAGGATTTTTATGTTCTTTTATCCTTGGGTCATATGACTTTCTTCAACAAAACCAAATAAAGTTTTTGTAAAGTTAACTTGCTGCACGGTGGCGTGGTGGTTAGCACCGCAGCCTCACAGTAAGGTCACTGGTTCGATTCCCGGCTGGGGGAGGGGGTTCGAACAATTCCAACTGTGGCCTTGTTTGCATGTTCTCCCCGTGTATGCGTGGGTTCTCTCCGGGTTCTCCGGCTTCCCACCATCCAAAGACATGCTTTTAGGTTAATGATCACTCTAAATTGCCCCTAGGAATGAATGTGAGTGTGAATGGTTGTCTGTCTCTCTGTGTTGGTCCTGCGACAGACTGGCGACCTGTCCAGGTGAACCTGCCTCTCGCCTGATAATAGCTGGGATAAGCTCCAGCAACCCCCGCGACCCTGAACTGGATAAACGGTACAGAAGATGACTGATGACTAAAGTTAACTTGGGGATTGTAAATTGACCCAATTAGTTACCGTGGAGAGAAAATTCCTAGCTGGATAGATCTGCATCTTATCTGATGGAATAACACGTGGCCTCCTGCAGTTCTGATAAAAGTTTAACATTTACATTATTGCATACAGATTATTTCAGCAAGACATGACAGTGGTCATGGTAGTGCATGCTACACAGGCTTGATGTGTTTAAAAGAACTTTAAAATAATGCTTTTTCAATAGAAAAGAATTGGAGGGAAAGTCTTTCATGACTTCTACACTGTCTGATGGACAAAATGTTGTTTCAGGAGACCTAAGCCCCTCCTGCAATTTAATCCTAGAGGCATTTGAATTTTATATATCATGCTATAACGTTTATTTCAAACGTTAATTTTATATACATACATGAATATGTCGGTTAATTATAACCATGTCATACCATACCACCATCAACGGAGTTAAACACTACAATTGAAAAAAATAGAAAAATATAAGAAATAGATGGAAATAAATTTAAAAAATGGAGGACCCATTGAATTTCCCAGGGACTCACTTAAATCGTCACCTGTGGGTCCGAGGGACTCACTCCATTGAAAACCTATCAACATCACTGTACCAACATTAAGACCTTCAATGCACAATAGACAGAAATCATCAAATCCATCTGCGGTTTAAGAAACACTGTGGTAAGAAAACACAGCTGTGCCTCACGTCACGTTTGATTGACACTGGGCTGAAATGACAGCTCCGAAGAAAGGATGTTTTATGCTGTTAAATGCTTGTCACCTCACCTCCTCTCTGCTCATGCCTGTCCTCCACTCATCTGCTCGCATCCCTGATGCAGGGAGGAACGACAATGTGAAGAAAGGAGTCTAGAAGTCTAAATGAGACATTACTAAGATCATTTGGGGCTTTTAAGAGCTATCTGATATTGTTTTTATGCTCCCATCTGAGACATTCACACTCCTGCAACAACATGAAGTCCCTGAGATGACTTGACGTGCAGTGTGACAGCTCTGCATCCTGACAAGTTCCAGGACACATTCAGTGGATAATGATTCCAGAGACGGACATGAGACGATATCACAGCTGATTTCACTCAATCCCTTCTATTTACATCAAATCAAGTCAAATTCTATTTCTAAAGCACTTTTTATGCTATTAAACAGCAACACAAAGTGCATGACATAATAAAAATAATTGCATATTAAAGGGGCCCTATCATGAAAAATGGACTTTTAAGAGCTTTTCAGCATGTTACTGTGTTATTTCCTCATAAAAAAAACTTCATTTAAGTTGTTTTTTCTTCATTTGAGTAATATGAATAGTCAGGCCAAGCTCTAGCTTCCTTAAAGGGATATTCTGTAAGTTCTCCTTTGTTTTATTCACAAAAACTGATTATTTGGTTCAAAAGTGTTTTTTCATTAATCAGTAATCACTCCCATCAACAAACTGAAGTGCTCCTCTAAGTTCTAAATTTGCCGTTCGTATCATTCATTTACACATCGAGCGGGGCGGCTCGGTGGGGGCTGCCATGTCGTATCGCCATGTTTTTGCGTTCGGGAGAAGCGTGACAGCAGGAAAACACAGAAACTCACCGGACACACCGGAGTTTTCAGCTCAGTTCGAGGTAATGCCTTTGAAAAGTCACCGTGCTGCAGTGGGAGAAACCAGCGTCTCACTGATGCTGCGTTCACGTGCAGTCGGACAGACAGCCGTTGGTAACAAACCAGATGTCATTTTAATCAATGAAGCCGAGCGAAAGACGGTAAAACATGGGTCAGGGAAAACAATACGACATCGCCATGACAACAAATCAGATGTGGACTGATGTCACTGTAACTGACGGACCACGTCTTCACATAGAGGCCGGTGATAACTTTACATGCAGCGGATGTCGTCGGTCTGCCCGGTTTCACACGAATGCAGCATGAAAAGTACGAGGGAGCTGCTCCCGATTACACAGTGTCCCTTTAATGGCACACAACGGAACTTAGACAGTCTTATCTTGACTCTTGTTCTGTCCCTTCCTCTGTTTCTTTTCCTCTCTTCCTCCGGTGATGTTTCCTCGCGTTTCTTTACCGAATTCGACATGATGCGCATTCAAAACAGCCGCGACGTTGATACCTGGTTTACATCCGGTTGCTAGTGAGTGACATGGTGCTGCAACCAATAGTCGGCTGCAACGTCACGGTCGCGTCCCGGATGGGAATCTTACATACTGCTGTTTCTGAGCCCCGGGACTGACAGCTCGAAAATGCGCATAATGAATGTTGGTGTGACATCAAAACGAGTCAGAAACACAGATTTTTAAGGTCTAAAAGTTACGTTGTGTGTCTTTAACATAACTGACTGACATCGGTACGCAACGAGGTGGCACCAATCACGAAGCGACAAACATGCATGCGCAGCATCTTAGCAAGACGCCTTCTTTGTTCAACAGAAACCCAAAGAGAATCTTAACCTATACACACTCTGAGGGAGAAACTAACAGCTGCAGGAAGATTTTCTCAGAGACAAGCAGCCATCAGCTAACAGACGTTTGATCCAGAGTTCAGGAGAAAAGTTTTTTTTCTTTGTTTGTTGTTTTTTAAGCTGTAGAGGACGACAAGTTGGGAAAAATGTGGTTGCGTTCAGCGTGGGAGTTTATTTGTTGTACTGGACGAATCGACTTGCCAGAAGTGGTTGGATTATAACTTCAGGAGCGGAAAAAAAACCTCAACTCTGTGTGTGAACTTCACTCCTCACAACTTCACGAATCTCGGGCAGAGAGACCGAGATTCAGTGTCTCTCTGCCCAAGAAAGTGTTGTTTTTTTTTTTTTCTCGAGGATTACTTCTGAAACCTGACGCAGTTCCTACTATAAAAACGCGCATGGACAGACAACAATACCGGTGAGTGAAACACATCTCTCAGCTCAATGCTAACTGTTAGCCTATGATTTGTTCGCAAATTTAATTACTTGTCAGGGGTCTCTGTGGTACTTCTGTGGTACTTCAAAGTTTTCAAACTCCATATCAGACTCTGGGTGGAGCATACAGCTCCATAACAGGCTGCTCCATTTTATCCCGTCGATCAAAGTCCGATTATCCATCAATGTTTACTACTAACGTCCATGTGAGCTGCCGGTGCTACAGACAATTCTGTGACCCTTCAGAATCTGTGTCTCTTCCGGGGCGACATCATGAAATGGGCGTGAAACACGTTGCAATTGGTCGAGAGCTCCGCGGTTGAGTGCAGTCAGCCATCTTACATTCGTGTTGGAAATTAGACACATAGAAAAACTAATATTTACACCAAATTAGTTTCTATTGTAGCAATGGGAACATGTTTAGCTTATAAATGCCTGTATTTGACTTTTGGAACGTTTGAAAAGCATGTTACACCTCCTTTAAGATAAAAACAAGCCTTCACACATCCCAGTATATGATACGAAAACACACACATATAACACCCCCCACCCCCAATTCTACACAACTCCCGACCCCTGATTTCTGTCTCGTAAGAAAAAAGGCATAACAACACTGATGGTGATAACCATCCTGGCTTGACGCTGCTGTAAGGAAACGACATCTTGGAAAAAAATGGAAAAGTGCAGCGAGCCGGTTAGCTGGAATGCCTCCTCACCACCTGGAGAACACGTGCATGATGCTTATTAGAAGCAGGCAGAGCTCAGTGAAGCATGAGCTTCCTAATCTCCAGGTCACAGGTGCCCTTAAGCTACAAATGTACCTCCCTGGATGCCCAAAGACTCCAATTATGACAGAAAACACACACCTCAATCCTCTTCTGTGGCCTGCTTTGGCTTTTTTGTATGTGTACTTTCTCTCCCTAAACCATTGAAACTCCCCTAGATCACTGGTGCCACCAAGTGCTGTCGCTTCTATCATCACCTGTGTCTCAGGAATGGTAGTATGTACCTGTGTGATGGATAGTTTACCCCTCAGCTGATCTACCAAAGTTTTCCAGCATTTCTATCCATCCAGGAGGTTTACAATCCAGCCACTAAATGTAGTGTTTATTCACAGACTATTTGGTAAATCCATGAGAACACCATTATTTATCCCATCTTCATAATTAATACATCACCATCACTACTACGTTGCTAAGAGACCTCTATTTAGATCTGGACATGATGATGAAGACACTCCTGTCCAACTGTCCACCGATCAAGGAGCTGAAATTGACGGTAACGTCCAATCAGGAGCAGCCAAAGATCAACAAGTGAGCAGAAAGTTCTGTGTGTGTCTGAAAATAAGAAAATAATGGTCCTCTATGGCTGGAATAAAGAAAAAAGAGCTTTGTGATGCAGCTATGGTGAGGTTGGTTTGTGAGGATAGAAGGTAAATATAGCAGAAATAACTGGAGACGAGGAAACAGAAAAGCAAAAAAAAGTTACAGTTGTGTTTGTTTCAATGCCTGAAAGCCAAGATGGAGAGATGATATGCAGATGAGGAAGAGCTTGATCACTGTTGATCTGGTGGTGTTTCTACAGAGTTCTTGTAGAAATAAATTTTGGTTCTGGTTGGTCTTCATGGTGCTACATCTGTTGATACATTCATTTAAATCATTTTAGCCTCATAATCTGACAACTGGGGCTGAACTGAAACATGATGCCTGGATGCTGACTGGGATTAAAGCCTCTAGATGCTGACTGGGATGGGTCACAGTTAAAGTGAGAGACGCACATTTTCCCGTCAAGTTTGCTTTTTAAAAATCACAACTTTTGCGTGGAAACTGGCGTATGCCGGTTTCAGGCCCTGTTTTGTGCGTATGCAACATTTATAAATGAGACCCCTGATGCTGACTGGGACAGTGATGTTAGACTTTCAATGTAGTGTGAATTCCTGGGACCCACAGGTAACGATTTAAGTGGGTCCCTGGGAAATTCAATGGGTCCTTGATTTTTTTTTTTTTTTTTTTAAAAAGGGGTATTTCCATCTATTTCTTATATTCTTCTATTTTTTCAATTGTAGTGTTTAATACCGTTGATGGTGATATGGTCTGACATGGTTAAAATTAACGCACATATTCATGTATGAACATGAAATTAATGTTTAAAATATTAAAAATGTATTACAAAACTACTATCAGTGGCATGACATATCAAATTCAAATGCCTCTAGGATTAAAGTACAGGAGGAACTGAGCTCTCCTGTATTACATAACATTTTGTCCATCAGGTAGTGTAGAAGTCTTGAAGCCAGTTAAAAGCAAGACTTTCTCCTCCAATTCTTTTCTATTGAAAAAGCATTATTTTAAAGTTCTTTTAAACACATCAAGCCTGTGTAGCATGAACTACCATGACCACTGTGCTCTTGCTGAAATAATCTGTATGCAATAATGTAAATACTAAACTTTTATCAGAACTACAGAAGGCCATATGTTATTCCATCATATAGATGCAGAAATATCCAGCTAGGAATTTTCTCTCCACAGTAACTAATTGGGTCAATTTACAATTCCAAAATTAAATTTATAAAAATGTGTTTATTTTCAACTCCGACCTGCTTCTTTATCCTCTTCAAAATAAAATTTTAAATCTGTGGGAAACCTAAATAAACTAATGCTGTACTTACGAGCTTTTAACCAATAACTTTTAACCAATACAATTTGAAGGCTGAGCACTCCCCCTCATGTTATCCATGAGTACCCAAACCTTAATAATAATAATAATATGTTGCTTTTCTAGGTGCCTTTCAGACCCTCAACCCATTTAACAAAAAGAAGGAATAAAGATTTTTCAAATAGAAGTGAGAACCTACAGTGTAGATGTGAATTAGCCTCCTAGGACAGTATTTATGGGGAGGTTGTAATATTTATTTCTACCCCCATCTTTAAAAAAAAGCAAGAAGTTTCCATTTCTTTTTTTTGTTTTAAATTCATTCATCATGGCAAAGCATTAGAGTTTTGTAAATTTGAGCCTGGACATTTACCAGATTGCTGTCCCTAATATTGCACCTTAACATGTAAATAACATTCTGTCTGCAGATGTTTCCTACTACAGTCCAGTACAAGTTCATACAATTGGCATCAACAACATGCTGTTTCAATACTCTGAAATTAGACCTGATCAGTTCTGCACAGCATTCAGGAACTTTGAGCTAAATAAAGGCAAATGCCACGAGATCCTCCATTATTGCAGTCTTCACGTTGGCAAACTTGTCCGGCTGAGATGCGCTGCATTTATGGTCCGCCCCCGAGACTCACACAGCTCTCGTCTGACCATCAAGTCAGACGGTAGACAGACACAGTCAATCCGAACGAGCCTATTGACCTCAATGTTAAATAAGCTGCGAAGACTCTCTGACAGATGTCACGTCTGGTTTCAGCTCACAGCGCCACAGTCTGGTCAGATGCTGAAAAGCAGCCATGTTTTCTAATAACTCATCTATGCAGCTGCACTTGTTTCTGTTACATAGATCGTCATGAAGAACGTTTTGGTTGATAAAACATGTCAAAAAATGTCAAAAACGTGTCATCAGCACTTTAAACTTCTTCATTAATTTTACAAAAGAAGAAATAGATGGATCAAAGACTGCATTTACACTGTAGGCAAAAGTGACATGAAAGTGATTTGGTCCAGATATGGATGTCTGTTTACAGTACAGGTAAAATCCAACCCTTTTCAGACTTCATTGTAAATGCTTGCAGGCCCCAAAGTGGCTCCAATGCGACTGGCATGCAGTTTGAGTAAGTTCGTAATGACTTGACAGGTACGTTGGCAACGCTTGGGTGACTCCTCACCAGTTGGTGGCAGGAATGCACCATTTAAGTGTCTGCCAACTGACCCCCAATAGAAAAAAAGCACAAGAAGAAGACGCTAAAAATGAATACTGTATGGACTGTTATGCACGAGTGCAGCGCGTGTTTTAGCAACATAATGGTCAACATTTCATTTCATTGTTGATTTTATTGTTAATTAATTTTTTTGAATTAAAATGACAATTTATCCACTCCATTGTCTATTATTGTCTTCTAAAAAACATTTTTGTAGCAAAAGACAAGAAAAAAGCTCGTGTAATTTTTTTCAAATTTACACCAGGAACTTTTGGCTTAAAGGCCTCCTTCCACCGAAAAGCCGTTTAACTTGCTCCTTCTGAAATACGGAGGGTTTCCCCTTGTTTACTTACACATGCTGACTTGCTAGCATTGCGTTGCCCCCAGTCGGCTGTGCTTCCTCATCAGAGAAACAATACGAAGAAAAGAGCGAATCGGGAACAGCCTCGCACTTCTACGTCACATTGCAAATAGCGTATCCCACGTGGGGTTTCTATCTGTCCATTGGAAGGCAGGTAACCCTCCACTACACACTAGAAGTAAAGACGGCACGACTGTAGCTTCGGAGTTGAGAAGCTAATTAGCTAACTGTTTGTTAGCATGGCGGAACAAACTTGTTTGTCGGCTCTATTTCCTGTCTGTAACAAAATAAGAGCGGGGGGCGGAGCTTCCTTCATACACTGATGGGAGGCAGCCAATCAGACGGAAATTCATGAGAAGGACCCGGAAAAGCTGCCGTTGGACCACAAGCCTCTCTTCTAGTATACAAATACAGCTGGATACAAAGATAGCAGAAGGTTTTTTTAAACAGAAACGATGCAGAATGCATTCAATAATAATGGAGAACACAGAAATATTAATGAAATCACCATGGAAGTACAACTTTAACATAACTGACTGACACCGGTATACGCAACGAGGTGGCAACAATCACGAAGCGTCAAATACGCATGTGCAGCATTGTAGCACGACGCCTTCTTTGTTCAACAGAAACTCAAAGAGAATCTTAACCTATACACACTCTCTGAGAAAGAAACTAACACCTGCAGGAAGATTTCCTCAGAGACAAGCAGCCATCAGCTAACAGACGTTTGATCCAGAGTTCAGGAGAAAAGTTGTTTTTTTTTAAGGTCTAGAGGATGGCAAGTTGGGAAAAATGTGGTTGCAGTTCGGTGTGGGAGTTTATTTGTTGTAGTGGATGAATCAACTTGCCAGATGTGGTTGGATTTTATCTTCAGGAGCAGAAAAAAACTCAACTTTGTGTGTGAACTTCACTCCTGACAACTTCATGAATCTCGGGCAGTAAAGTGTTTTTTCTCTGGGATTACTTCGGAAACCTGATAAAGTTCCACCATAAAAACGCGCTTATGGACAGACAACAGCACTGGTGAGTGAAAACGTCTCTCAGCTCAATGCTACGTATTAGCCTATGATTTGTTTGCTAATTTACTTACTTGTCAGGGTCTCTGTGGTACTTCAAACTCCATGTCAGACTCTGGGTCGACATGGAGTTTGGCTGCTCCATTTTATCCCGTCGATCGGAGTTGGATTATCCATCAATGTTTACAAATAACGTCCATGTGAGTGCCGGTGTTAAAAACAATTCTGTGACCCCTCAGAATCTGTCTCTTCGGGGCGACGTCATGAAATGGGCGTAAAACATGCTGCAATTGGTCTAGAGCTCCGCGGTTCAGTACAGTCAGCCATCTTACTTCCGTGTTGGAAATTAGATGCATCGAAAAACCTAATATTTAACACCAAATTAGTTTCTATAGTAGCGATGGGAACATATTTAACTTATAAATGCCTGTATTTGACTTTTGGAAAGTTTGAAAGGCCATGTTACAGCTCCTTTAAAGAGAGGAACTAGGCAGGGGTGTCCTATTTCTCCCTTTCTTTTTGTTTTATTTATAGAGCCATTGGGTCAGTGGGTGAGCCAAAAAAGAGGAAATCAAAGGTATCAAGGTTGCAGGTGCCCAACAGAAATTAGCCATGTTTGCTGATGATGTCCTGTGGTCTCATTTATAAAACTGTGCAGAGGATCTTTACTAAAAGTGTACTTACGCCCAAAACCAAAAGTTTGCGTATGCCAAAAATTATTCAGATTTATAAAACTGCATACGCACAGATTCAAGCAATGTCTCCTTTATAAATCACACTCTTCCTGGAAGTTTGCGCAGGTGAATTTGGCTCATATTCCGCCTCCTACACGCCCACTTTCTACCATAAACGGTCAATGCAAAGCACCTCATGGATGTTTCTGCATATAAATGAGCAGCTGATCTGAGGCATTTAAAGCTGAATCGTGGCGACCGAAAAGACAATAAAACGCAATTTCGCGGAGACGGAAGTGGAGGTGCTTGCTGGTGAAGTGGAGCCTAACAAAATCATTTTATTTGGGCGTCACAGGAAACACAGATAAACGTAAGTCTGCTGATGCAGCAGGTTGATGTGGCGGTGAATGATGGAACAGAGTCTGTTCCAGAAGTCGCTGTGGAGGAAACGCTGTCAGAGCGACTGTGTTCAGAACACAGAACACCTGTTCAGTGTGGTGCAGCGATGTCGCCCCCTCCCGTGCCCCCCCTCGCCTGCAAACACATCTGCCGGTCTTTGGTGAGGTTGATGGCTCCACAACGGAGCGCGCTGTGGTCAGCAGCTGCTGATGCGTGGGGGTGGGCACGGTTTCAGTGGTCGGTCTATCTGGGTCCAGTTCACAGACAAAAGCTGCAAAAGTAAATGTGATTATTAGCTGGTCATCATCATCATCATCATCATCATCATTGGGCCAGGAAATCCTGAAAACGCACTCCCTTCTAATTTTCCCATCTGTAGGTCCTCCAGCAGCACCGATGCAGCATTAGTGTCCCCACAGTATTAATATGTTTATACATCAATCAGTCTGACTGCCACCTCGTCAGATTCTGTGTATCAATGTGGTGAATATATCACCATGATGATATTGGTAGATGAAGATGATGGTGGGAAAACTTTGATGAAAAGTTGATTTAACACATAAGTTTGCTGACGGACCTTTTTCATTATTTGAAAGGTTCTTATAGGCATTTGGACTGTGGAACTAGGGACTGGACACAGTCTGAACCTAGCTCGAGGAGGGTTTTGGGGTATAGGAATGAAATACGAGCTGTTTGGGATTGGTAGAACTGACAAGCCGGCCGGTATAAGCTCTGCTTCTTCCAGCCGCCATATTTAAAGTCTAAGCTGTTTAATCGTTAACGAGATGTAATAAAAGAACTATTAAATAGGAGGTACCAATATTATTAAACCAAAATGGGCGGAATAAGACTATTTTTAAAGTCAAAAGAATATTTCATATTATTTAATGACTAAAAAGCTGTAAAGTAAAGAATTGAGCTGCTGCGCGGACTTTGGTGGACGGGCGCCTAAGGTTAGGCGCACTTAGAAAAGGTAAAAAGGGAAAGGGGTAAGTTAGCTTTTAATGGTTTTGAATAAAAGGAAAATTGAAATGTTAGTACAATGACACTTTAGTGAACGCGGTCGACTAAAGGCCGGGCGTTAAAAAACGAAAAAGTGGAGTAAAAGAGGATGAGGGAAAGTGGAAAGTGTATAGGATAAAAGAGATGAGAAAAGTTTGAGTTGCTGGGGATAAAGGTGTGAACGATTGATACTCATGGTCTAATGAGGTTTTATGTGCGAACGCACACAAAGACGACGGGTGTTTTGTGACGACGTTTGGTGGGAGGGCGACAAGTAGACAGGATGCTCCGGGTGTGTACTGTGAGACACTTGTGATGAGAGAAGCTTTGTGCTGGTACCGGTTCGGTAGTGCGGGAGTCGCGATGATTTACGGAGCGCACGCAGCTTTGTGCTTGCTGTGCGCTGTCATGGCTCCCTCTAAGAGAGAAGCTGGATATGCCAGGAATATGAAATGAAGAAAATGTTGCTGGTGAATGCATAAATTGGAAAATAAAGTTTGTGGTTAGAATATGAACAGGTAGGAGAATAAACAAATTTAAATGTTTAAGAGCTGTTAACGCCTTGATATAATGAATTTTACACGTTGTTTGGTTGTGTTAATTTTTTAGGAGAGCATTTTGTAAAAGAGATTTTGTAAGTTAAGTGTTTTTATTAATATGTTGTTGTTTTTAAATAAATACTTGAAAAGTCTTGAAAAATCTTGTTTCGACGTAGACAAGGTCGATAAGAACACTAGTACCAAAGCTAAAGGAGGGTTGGGGCTCAGCTTAAAGAGTTATTATAAGGCTGCAAACTAAAACGCTGCTGCATTGGTTATAAGGAGTGGAAAAAAATTGAAGCATAAAAGAAGAGGTGCAATAAAGAATAATAGGGGAGGAAAATGAGAAAATCCTAGAGGAGACTTAATTGGTGGGGAGATTAAGATATGGTTTAATAGATTTAAAACTAATATGGGTGGTTATAGGTTGTGAAGGGTGAACGACAAGCTAAAAATAAAAGGTGTGTTTAAAAGTGGAAAGAGGACAAAGTTGGGAATAGAGGAGAAAGAGTAAGAAATAAAGGAAAATTGACTAAAAAAAAGATTTGACTTGAATTAGACAACTTAGAACAAAAATTAGAGGGTAAATGGAAGGGGGACTAGACATATTAAGAATGTTTAGTTATGATAAATTGGGAGGAAGATATTAAAACTGTAATAGAATAGAAAATTTAAAAGGATATAAATGTTATATTAGGAAAAATGGGAGAAGGTGACATAGTTGTTTGGAGGAGTGGGAAGACATTTGTGAAAGAATGGAAAAAACATGCTTATTGTGGAGAGAAAAGGATGGAAAAATATTAAAGATCTTGACAGTAGAAAACAGATGATAAAGGTGTTGGAGAAATGTGGGGCAATAACTAACCATTATATATTTGGGTTGGTGTGAAAAATTGGAGGATTGAAAGGATGTTGGATAAGTATTGAGTTAAAACTCCATAATTGAATTTGTTTTGGGGAAACTAAATGTAGAAATGAGGAGACGGAGAAAAAAATGGTATGGATTGTAATGGAGGGAAAAAAGAATAAGAAGGTGGTAAGACTAGAGGGAACTGAAGATTGGGTTGAAATATATGAAATTAATAATGGAGAAGTAACTTAGAATGGATGGGAAATTAAAGAATGTGGAATAGTGGTGGATATATAAGGAATTAGACAGACTTTTGATGGATTAAACAGGTACGATGCGGAAGTTCATTGCACAGGTTACACTGTTCTTTTTTTGTTTTGTTTTTGTTTTTTCTTACTTTTGCTTGTGGTTGTGTACTGGTAAAGAAATATTATAATTTATGTTTCATATTGTATAATCTTTATCAGTGAATAGTAATTGCTTTTGTCGTTGAGATACATTGCATTCTGAAAAGTGTGCTTAATTAAAATGAGAAATGGTGAGGTCTTTGTTCAAGAAAGGAGAATGAATAGTTGAAAAGGATAAGATGTTATCCACTTCAAAAATCTCTCCCCTTTAAGGTTAATTTTTTTCAGTTTGAATTTGGAAGAAGAAAATGCTGAATGTAATTTTGTTGGAGGACATTGTTTGTATGCAGAAGCGGATGAAAAACAATAAAATATAAAAAAAAAAAAAAAAAAAGAAAAAGAAGTTATGTGGGAAAGAAAGTAAAAAAAAAAAAAAAATAAAAAAGAAAGATGAAAAAAAAAAAAAAAAAAGAAAAATGTGTGAAAGTGTCTTAGAATGTCTCCTGAATAAAAGGTTGTCAAAAAAGTAAAAAGAAAAGCCAGGGGCTGGTAATATGGACAAGATTGCTGTTACATGCTGAGATCAGTGTTTTGTTTGGGGGTGATGTGTTAAAGAATTTTCTTTTGGGAAAAAAAAGATATATTTTTTTGTATTGTGTAATTTTAGTATGTTAAGGGCTCATGAAAATGGTTTTAGAGCTTTTCAGATGTCAGGGTTTTATAAGAAGTTTAACTTTTCTCATATGATATTTGGTTCTCATGAATATTTAAACCAAGCGCTCCTCCCGCAAACGGCTGCTCCCACCGGTTCGTTGAGTGGCACAATCAGAAGTCAAATGCGCACGCCAGTTCGTAGAAGCGCGTGAAAGAACTAGAGCTTCACACCCTGAGGAAGAAATACACGCAGGAAGTTCTAGAGACACGCTCGTGCGTTTGTCAGAGTTCAGGAGATTTTCTTCCTTTTTTTTCTTTTTTTTAGCTTAGAGGACAGAAGTTGGGAAAATGCAGTTGTCGGTGGTTCGTTAGGTGGAGTGTTTTGTTGTCTGGTGATCACTGCGAAGGGTTGGTTTATCAGGAGAGAAAAATAAGGTGTGAACTTCCGAACTGCGGGAGTAAGTGTTTTTTTGGGATTCTGAAACCGGGTCTGTTAAAGGATGAAGAAACATGGTGAGTACGTATGCTCTGTTGGTGTTTGTTCGTATTTCTTATTGTAGGGGTCTCTGTGGTCTTTGTGGTCGCGTGTCTCAAACTCCATTCGCTCTGGGTCGGCGATCAGCTCCATAACAGGCTGCTCCATTGTCCGTGAGGAGTGTTCTAATGTTTCAGCAGTGGTGCTGTGCGCGCTCTGTTGCCTGTGTTCGTAAATTCTTGCTTGTCAGGGGTCTCTGTGGTCTTCGTGGTCTCGGTCTTAAACTCCTTGCTCGGGTGGGCGCATGCTAGGCTGGTCTGTTTTTTCCGGCGGGTATTATCAATGTTTCTCTGCATCATGGGCTGCCGGTGCGGTGCTAAGAAATCTGTGACCCAGAATAAGTGTCTCCCGGGGGAGATGAAATGGGGTAAAATGTGAATTGGTGAGGTCGGTGTAGTCGCCTCTCCGGTGGAGGCGAAAATTTATGTTTCTTAGTACGATGGGATTGTTTATGCTTTTGACGGAAATTTGAAAGATGTACAGCTCCTGAAGAAAAAGTTCGGCCCAAATTCGGCCTCCAATGGTGGCCGGTGGAAAATGGTCGGTTCGGCCCAAAATCAATATCGTCGTTCCTCTTAACTAAGGGGTGTCGTTTAGAACTGCGTTCGAACCCGCGATGCGCCTTAGTTTCAGCTCACCTGCAGCATAAATAACGCTGCTGGTTTGAATCCTATAAAGCCAATACGATTGAAATTTGATATGAAGGGGAAAATAAACATTTGAGTGTGAGAGGACAAAACGAGAACCCATACGGGTTTTGAACTCAGGTCTCCTGTGTGAGTACTAACCACTCAGCCATACAAGGAGTTGTCAGATGAACAGCCTGGGCACAATATCACTGAGATGGAAGTGACGGACCCAGTGCTGCCAGCAGGGGAATCATGATGCAGTGTGGGTTCAGTTCCCCACATCACCATCTGTGTCGCCAGTTTCCCCAGTCTCCAAAACCTGCATACGCATGGGTCAGAGTTAACGTGAGAGACGCACATTTTCCCGTCAAGTTTGCTTTTTATAAATCACAACTTTTGCGTGAAAACTGGCGTACGCCACTTTCAGGCCCCATTTTGTGCGTACGCAACGTTTATAAATGAGACCCCTGGTCTTTTTAGAAGAACTAGAGAAATCCTTCTCAGAATTAATGTAATTTTTGAGTAAATTCGGAGAGATGTCAGGGTACAGGCTAAACATTTCTAAAACACAGGTCCTGACTTTAAATTTCAGTGCCTCACAAAATATGAGGGTTGAATTTAACTTGGAATGGGACAAAGAACACTGGCTTATCTTGGGATTAGTCTGACAAAAAATCTTAAACTGTCAGAAAAAAATTATGGACTTAAAAAATAAAATCTGATTTGCATAGATGGAACCTTATCCCATCTCTGGGACTGAACTCCAGGATAACCATAGTCAAAATGAACATTTTGCCTCGCCTTCTCTATATGTTTCGTAACCTCCCAGTAGACGTACAAGATGATCAATTCAGAGAATGGGACAAATGGATCTCTCATTTCATCTGGCAAGGAAAGAAGCCAAGATTAAGATTTAGTGTCCTACAACTGGGTAGGGAGGAGGGGAGAGAAGGCCTCCCCTGCTTGAGAAAATATTTCTACACCTCACAATCAGTGACGCCACTTTATTGGTTCCACCAGGAGTATAAGGTCCACTGGAAGGACTTAGGACCAGGATTAGCTGCCGAAATACCTCTTCAAGCAATGGTAGCAGATAGAGGGTTAGTGCTTCAAATGAACAAGGAAAGGAGGAATCCCTGGATAATGCATACAATAATATTGTGGCAGAAGGTAGTTAAACTGTGTGGGGTTAACCTGATTCTTAAATTGTTAAGATGGTGTGCCCACGATACAGAGTTTATCCCTAACAGGAGTGACATAAGATTGAAGAAGTGGATAGCAAATGGTTTGACCACATACTGGTCCTTCACTAACAAAGAGGTCCTGCAAAGTTTTCAGTTTTTGCAGTTGAACTATGGATTACAGAAAAATTATTTTCATGGGTACCTGCAATTACATCACTATTTTGATTAAAAAAAAAAAAAAACAGGAAAAAAAAAACCTGCAGGCATAAGGACTTAACAGGAGAAACAGAATTTTTCAACATCCTATTGTCAGCATCCCAGTCTACAATTACAAAAACCATCTCAAAATTATACAAGGTTCTCCTACTAGCTTCAAATGAGAACGCCATGCAAGCTAGAGGTGGGAAAGGGAAGCAGGACTTCAGATTTCGGACAAAGCATGGTGACAAATTTGTATTTTTCAATGGTTTTCCACTAATTCCACAGAATGGAGAGAACACTGCTGAAAAAATTGTGATAAGATATTTGAGGACCCCTCAACAAGCTAAAGGCCAGGGTTTGACTCAGACCTGCTGGAGACAATGTGGAGAATATGTGGCAAATCCCTTCCAAATTTTTTTGAACTGTCCTAACCTTAAGCAGTTCTGGAGTGATATTCATAACACATTAAACAATGTATTCAAGTCTAAAATACCTCTGGATTTTAACTCCATCTATCTTGGGAACGTGCAAGCATTGACACACAAGAATGACATAAAGCTGCTGCAAGCTTTGCTCGCATCAAAAAAGAAATCTATAACTAGAAGATGGCTCACCCCAGCACCTCCTACAATAGAGGAGTGGCACAGCATAGTACTAGAAATACATAAAATGGAAAAGATTACTTATTCCCTGAGAGTTCAGAAGGATAAATTCAAGCAGATATGGGAAAAAATGGATAAATATATATTACACCACGTGCCATGACATCAAATTTCACTTTTCTGGGGTTTTGGGTGTATAATATGATCTGTTATGCACTGATGAGGTCATGTGAATGTCCAGAGTGAGAATCAAAGTTCCTGTTTATGGTCTGTCAGCTTTGTCTCTCTGCTCAGAAACAGTTGAATCAGATAGCAGCTTATCATTCTACGTAGTTCTATCATTCTACGTAGTTCTATCATTCTATGTAGTTCTATCATTCTACGTAGTTCTATCATTCTACATAGTTCCATCATTCTACGTAGTTCTATCATTCTACGTAGTTCCATCATTCTACGTAGTTCTATCATTCTACGTAGTTCTATCATTCTACGTAGTTCCATCATTCTACGTAGTTCTATCATTCTACGTAGTTCCATCATTCTACGTAGTTCTATCATTCTACGTAGTTCCATCATTCTACGTAGTTCTATCATTCTACGTAGTTCTATCATTCTACGTAGTTCTATCATTCTACGTAGTTCCATCATTCTACGTAGTTCTATCATTCTATGTAGTTCCATCATTCTACGTAGTTCCATCATTCTACGTAGTTCTATCATTCTACGTAGTTCTATCATTCTACGTAGTTCTATCATTCTACGTAGTTCCATCATTCTACGTAGTTCTATCATTCTACGTAGTTCCATCATTCTACGTAGTTCCATCATTCTACGTAGTTCTATCATTCTATGTAGTTCTATCATTCTGCGTAGTTCTATCATTCTACGTAATTTAATTGCTCCAATAAGAGCACACTATCAAGTAAACAGCCCCCCCCTCTCTCTCCTAACAGTCTATGCACCGTCCGCTCCCCCCCTCCCCTCCCTGTCTGATTCAGCTGCATGTATGGAGCTAGTAGTAACTTCTGTGCAGTCAGGTCTGGGTTTTCAAACAAATGGATTTAAAAGCAAACTTGTGCAGCAACACTGAGGGAGGGGGCCACAACCTTGTCATTACCTGTAAGTTTATTTATTTTCTAAATGCTGTCTTGTCTGATAAACGTAGCTCACTGTCTGAAGTGCCCATGTTGCTAGCAGTTAGCCTTTAGCAAAGTCCGACCTAAAAGCTTGACCTAGATTCTCCAAATAAGGTCATAGCCAAATAAGGTGTAGCCAATCAAAATGAAGTCAACGTGGTCTCCGGGTAAAGCTGCATATCATCACCGGACCCAACTGTATTACTGAGGAAGTGAGGTCTGGCGTTTCAAAACAATACTCCGCTGTAAAAAATGCTGTTTTTTTCTTTGGAGTATTTACATATGCAGTAATGCCAACAACATAAACTAGTTTTTAACTGCTATGTCATCACTCCTTTAAGGCATAGTTCAAAGAACATTGCAAGTGTCAAAAAAAAAAATTTATACTCATGCTGGATTGGAGAAAAGTAAGCTACCTTTGTTATACCTTTCATTTTTTCTCTGCATATAGTTAACTACAAAATGTGAACTGTTTAGGAAAATGTCATTAGTTTGAATATGCTCCTTAAGTGAAGTAACTAGATGCTGGGGGAATAGTTCACCCACAGAATGATTTAACTTTATTTTCCACTTACCTTCATGGTGAGAAAGACTGGACCACTTTTTTAATATGTCAAATGCAGCCGGAGATCAGGACGACTTCTCGTTTCCCCCCAACTTTCATATAATGGAGTTCGCCAGGGTCCCAGCCAAAAAGATCTGTAAAAGTCCACAAAAACTTGTCAGTATTATTCCATACTGCTCGTCCAATGTAATCCAAGTGTCCTGAGTAGGTAGCGTCCACAATTTACTCAAACAGACATCATTTAGTATATTTTCAGAGCCTAAACAATACTATATCGCATGTCTAGCAAGCACGCCGACGCACGTTCACAAAACTACGGAAGCCACGGCAGCCGAGATCGCGCGGTCTCTTTTTCTTTCTTTAAAATCAATATCCAACCCCTCCTGTGTTTGTCCCGGTTTGTCTAGAGCTCTGGCGCTCTTACCACAATGTTAGCAGTGAATTTCTTCTTCTACGCCTGCATTATTGGCAGAGTAGGCTCTGAACGCTGAGGCTTCCATAGTTTCGTCTGCGCACTTCGCGGAAGTAAACAAAACTCCTTTTTAGGCTCTAAAAATCTACTAAATGATGGTTTCCAGTAAAATCCTGGACGCTACCCACTCAGGACACTTGGACTACATGGGACGAGCAGTATGGAGGAATATGGACAATTTTTTGTGGACTTTTATGGACCTTTTTGGCTGGGACCCCGGCGAACTCCATTATATGAGAGTTGGGGGGAAACGAGAAGTTGTCTTGATCTCCGGCTGCATTTGAGATATTAAAAAAGTGCTCCAGAGCCTTGCTCACCATGAGGGTAAGTGGAAAATAAAGTTACATCATTCTGTGGGTGAACTATTCCTTTAAGACAAGAATATGTGATCAAAAGAGCATGCTGATAATGATGTGGACAGTGGTCTAATGCAGCGAACCTGAAGATCCTAAAGGACCTGTTTGGAAAGGACAGAGGCTTAACTGACTGGGGTCTAACTGGAAGATTTGAAGAGAAGGTCCTGAGCTTACTTTGTGAAGGATGTTCGTACGTTTATCTAGTTTATTTTATTCATCTATTTTGTTGTAGGTGTGTATTTGTAAGGAAAAGTGACACTGTAACTATGTCCACTCAAGTACAGTTCCCAAATAATAAATAAAATACACGTCTGTAATACCATTTTTGGTCATCTCCCCCATGTTTCACTTCAGCCACGGAAGTAACTAAATGTTAAGACAAGAATATGAACATGAGCGGTAAAGTCCATCTGCTCTTTAACCAGACTCGTCTTTGAAGGATTTCAAGCAAGCATCCTTGCAGACTTATTGCATCCCGGCGCTTTCAGACATCAGGAAATGTTGTGGAAAAGTCAGCACAGCCCCACTTTCCCTTCAACTCTGTCCAGAACATTTTCTTGTGCGTTCAGCCAAAACGACTTGCTGCAAAATTTCTGTTCTTATGACACAGGGACTAGGCGGTACATGTCCTATACATCTCCGAGGTAAAAGACTGATACGTGTGTTATGAGGGTATGCAAGTGTTATGAAGGACAGAGTCTGCAATATTACCGCTTTCCAGCACAATTCTGAAAGGGGCTTACTTGGCATAAGTAGTTCTTTGTTTGTAGAGTTTATTATTAAAGTGTATTTTGAAAAATAGAGAGACAGAGACTGCAACCACTGTGGAGTGACTTAAAGGACAACTTTTTTTTTCAACCTGGACCTTATTTCTAGGAATATATAGGTGCATTTACTCACCAGTAAAGTTTCTGCATTACTTTGACTCCTTGGGAAGATACTACGTTGAGTCGTCCTTTGGTGTGCGTCCAGTAAAATGGCAGAGACGGGGCAGCTACTATATAAGATATTATCTGCAGCAAAAACTCCTTGATTTTATCAGTGCTTTAAGTAGAATGAATATGTGTGCATTACAAGGGTTGTTGCCAACATCTGGTGAAGGTTTCATGTCAATAGCTCTTCAAGAAATATATTTTCTAAGGAAAATGTTGACGTGATCGATCCTTTTTTACCCGCTGTAGATGTATAGCTCCAAGTATCACTACCCAGCTGCACCTTCTTTTCCAAATCTGGTCATTTTTGGCTCCCAAAAGACCAAAGTGGCAACTGCTGAATGCCAGAAGTTCACCGGGTACCAAATAAGGTTGGTGATTTGATCTTCAGCGTCTTTGATCTACATGCTGAAGTGTCCTTGGACAAGATATTGAAGCACTGCTGCTTTTGTCCTGACTGCAGTGTATAATAAAATGAATTAAATGAAAAATACTTTATTCATCCCAGAAGGGAAATTCAGTATTGTAAGCTCACTTTTTTTTTTTTTTTTTGAATAAACAAAAAAGTCAGTCAGTCTTGATCTTCAGGGTGATGCTGCTGGCAGGAATGAATTTCTGTATCTCTCCGTCCTACAGTGAACTTGACGCAGCCTCCCACTGAACACACTGTTGAATCTTCACCGTGTTGTGGAGAGGATGGGAAGTGTCCTCCATCATCTTCATCAGCTTGAGCAGCATTCTTTTTGAACGATCAGCTCCAGCAGCTCCAGAGTTATCCCCAGCACAGAACCAGCTTTCTTGATCAGCTTGTTTAGTTTCTTCAAGTCTCTGATTCTGATGCTGCTGCCCCAGCAGATGCTGCAAAGCTGATTGCACTTTCCACAACAGACTTGTAGAAGATCTGCAACATCTTGGTGCAGACGTTGAATGATCTCAGCTTCCTTAAGAAGTAGAGTCTGCTCTGACCTTTCTTGTAGATGTAGTCACTGTTGCATTTCCAGTCGAGTCTGTTGTCCAGCTGAACTCCAGGTATTTGTAGTTCTCCACCTCCTCTTCCAGGATGTAGACAGGACTATGCTGCTTATTCTTGTTCCTCCTGAAGTCAACAATCATCTCTTTAGTCTTGCTGGTATTTAAGATGAGCTGATTGTTACCATTTCACAAACTGACTGACCAGTTCCCTGTACTCGGCTTCTTGTCCATCACTGATACACCCCACAACTGCAGAGTCATCAGAGTATTTCTGCAGATGACAGGACTCAGAGTTGTACTGGAAGTCTGAGTTGTACAGTGTAAAGAGGAATGGTGAGAGTACAGTTCCTTGTGGCGCTCCAGTGCTGCTGATCACCATCTCAGACACACAACCTTTCAGTCTCACAAACTGTGGTCTGTTTGTTAGGTAGTCGTAAATCCAGGTGGTTGTGGAGGATCCACCTGGAAGTTATGGAGCTTCTCACATAGCAAAGCAGGCTGATTAGTATTAAAGGCACTTGGAAAATCAAAGAACATGACCCTCAAAGTGCTGCCTGACTGGTCCAGATGAGAGTGGGCTCTCTGAAGCAAGAAGATGATGGCGTCTTCAACCCCAAGCCCATTACGATATGCGAACTGTAATGGGTCCTGAAAGGTATTCACTTGCTTGTTGAGGTGAACCAGTAAGAGTCTCTCCAGGACTTTCATGATGTGAGATGTCAGGGCAACTGGTCTGTAGTCATCTGGTTCTGGTCCTGGTTCTGGTCTGTAGTCATTTGGTTCAGCTGGTTGTGGTTTTTTAGGGACTGGAACAAGACAGGATGTTTTCCACAGCACAGGAACTCTGTTCTGTCTCAGGCTGGTGTTAAAAGGTGCTGGAGAACCGGACATAGTTGTTCTGAGCAGGTCTGGAGAACTCTGGGACTGACACCATCTGGACCTGCAGCCTTGTTCTGGTTCAGTTTCTCCAGTTGTTTCTTGACCTGGTCACAGGAGACAGTCAGGCTGGAGGTGGAGGCAAAAGAGGTCTCAGGATGTCCTGATGTGGAGGGAGATGAGGCTGTGTTCAGGTCCATGACTGAGGTGCAGGGTGACAGAGTGGAGGTGGGACAGGAAAGCTGTGGGCTCATGGAGGGTGTGTGGTGTGTTGGGTTGTTGGCAGGGGGGAACTGAACCTATTGAAGAACATGTTCAGTTCGTTAGCTCTGTCCAGACCTCCATCAGTCTGGTCCCCCTTTAACTTGAAGCCAGTGATCTTCTTCATTCCCGACCCACATCCCTCACGTTGTTCTGCTGGAGCTGCTCTCCAACTTCTTCCTGTAGTCCTCCTTCACTTCTTAGTCTGTGTTTTCAGTTGTTTTTGTGTGGTCTTCAGTAACTCCCTGTCTCCGTCCCTGAAAGCTTTCTTTTTGATGTTCAGCAGCTTTTTCAGGTCACTGCTGATCCAGGGTTTGTTATTGGGGAAGCACCTCACTGTTCTTGTTGGAACGATGTTGTCCACACAGAAGTTTATGTAATCTGTCACACACTCAGTCATGGTGTTGATGTCATCTCCGTGAGGTTCACAGAGGACATTCCAGTCTGTGGCCTCAAAGCACCCTCTCAGAGCATCTTCAGCCTCAGTATACCAGGTTTTAATCGTCCTCCTAATGACTGGTTGCTGCTGAACGATGGGCTTGTAGGTGGAGGTGAGAAGAACCAGATTATGATCTGATCTTCCTAAAGGAGGCAGGGCAGAGGAGCTGTATGCATTCTTAGTATTTGCATAAAATAAGTCCAACATCTTATTTTCTCTGGTGGAGCAGCTGACAAACTGCTGGAAAGTTGGCAACGTAGCAGAGAGGGAGACGTTGTTGAAGTCCCCAGAGATCGCCATGAATGAGTTTGGATGCTGTGTTTGTAGTTTAGCCACGACGGAGCTGATGACATCACAGGCTGTCTCTGGTGCGGTACCTGGTATTATATAAACCGCTACCAGAATAACACAGGCAAACTCTCTGGGTAAATAATATGGACAAAAACTCACA